>DWMZ01000007.1:0-84070 GCA_018249855.1 Eueides tales michaeli
ATATATATATATATATATATATATATATATATATATATATATATATATATATATATATATATATATATATATATATATATATATATATATATATATATATATATATATATATATATATTTATAACAGTGTTAATGATATAAAGTGATATTTTTTCAAGTATGATCTCTTATCTCTATAAGAGAGAATGAGTATAAGCTGCAAAAACACCAAACGTAAATGCTAGTAAAGTTGAGGCGATAAAATTCAGAGATACAAAGAGAGGAAAAGTTAAGGAACAACTCTCGGAAAAACTTAGAGTAAGTGATTCCCGAAGTTACTCACTATCCTATTAGAATAGAAAGGGTGAAAAGATGTTAACTTCTTTACAGAACAAGTACAGGTTTTCCAGCGATGGGTGGAATTTTACAAGGAGATGTATAAATCTAATGACATCTGTGTCTCAAATAACAGCGAATATTTAAGCAGCCAATGGCGAAATCAGCCTTATAGAAGTGCAATATGAAGTCTGAAATGTGGTAAAGCGGCGGGAGCGGATGGAGTTGGCGGACTGTCGAGATGATCAAATATGGTACGCCATGGATTTTAGACTTGTTCTTGGTTTTATGCAATTTATGCTGCAAGTCAAAGGAGGTCCCAGACGATTGTCCCATGGAAGAGAGTGTATGGATCTTTCCCTCCGCATGATCATGGATAATTTATTGGACGTGAACCAAAAGTTTTCTGTGCTTTAGTGGACTTGGAAAGGGCGCTTGACAGTTGTAGGAAAGAGATACTGTCCCGCTATATGAATTGACGCTTGCAGCAGGCTGTAAAGTCTCTTGATCACTCAGCTAGTGTGCAAGTATGAGCTGGCATGTCGCCTTGGGTTGACATTCAATCGGGTGTTCGACAAACTTGCTCTTTGTCAGCATGGTTGTTCAATTTGTATTTAGATAGCAGTCTTCAAGGAGTGAAACAAAGTCTCGGGGTAGTGAAAGTAGATAGCTTGAGTATAAATTTCCTGCTGTATGTAGATGATGCAGTGCTCATTTCATCATCAGAAAACGAGTTACATACATTGGTTATCACTCTGAGTGGTTATCACTCTGACTAAGAAGGGTATGCTCTTAATGATCTAGGCCTAAACGCAAATAAGACGAAGGTTCTGATATTCGAAAAAAATGAAGAAAGGACGGAATGCAATATTAGCGTAAATGATAAGATATTAGAACAAATGAATGAGGTAGGGTATGTGGTCATACAGAATTGGCAATAACGCTGTAATACGACAGCGAAACGTGGGTATTACCTAAGATGAATTTAAGTAAGATGAATACCGTGGATATGCGAACTCTTCGTTGGATATGCAAATTCATTTTAGCTTATCGTATACCCAATGAAGAGATACACAGAATGGTAGGTAGTAGCGTGGACTTCACGGTGAAAATAAAAAAGAACGTGCTCAGGTGGTTTAGGCACGTCGAGTGGTTGAGTGATGAAAGAATCGTAAAAAAGACTTATGCAGGAAAAGTAGATGTAGAGACCCCGGTTGACCTTCATAAATAATGTTGGTATCTTATTGCATTGCTTTTATTAAATGAACTAGCAGTAGGTAGTGTAGAGCATTTTTTCGAATTGTGCTCACAGCACTACTAAATATAAACGAACAGAGCATTTTCTGATATAAACGTGAGTGGAGAATGTGGTGTAGCTTATGAAGATGGTAAAATGCTTTTATTTTTCTGATATACTTAAACGTGAGTGGAGCATGTGGTGTAGTTGATGAAAATGGTAAAATGCTTTTATTTCAAGCATTTTCCACAATCGAGGAAAGTGACGATTCTGACATTAACGTGGAACTTCAAAATAACGTCAATGCTCACGATGGTAACGCCCCGACCCGTCAGTACTGTAAGCACTAGTCAAGTCACATGTGACGCCATAGACACACGAATTACGTTAGTACATTATGAGCGCTGTCAGCTCGATACGGAAAACGGCCTAGGTATTCTTAAAAAAAAAGAACATCTTAACTTTTTGTTTGTGTAAGTCATTACATTAATGCATAGTAAGTAACATCCAATCGCCAATATAGTTAACAAGTTTCAAATGGCTAAGCAAAATTGCGCGCTCACAGGTATGAGTTTATGAGCGCTTGGTATATTTTGCAAGTATGTAAGCGCCGTATCGATTATCAAAAGATAATAGACAACTGTCAAGATTTTTTATGTCGTCATATGTCAAAGTACACAGCACAGTGTCAAAACATCCAGGAAAACCTCTAAGTTTAAATGTTGGCTGTGAAAATCCAGATAACGATAAGTACTTAATTATGCTGTTTAGTTAAACAAGGGTTCAAAGGGTAATTAGATAGGCATTATATAAATATTTTAATTTGTTTATTTTTGTTTGCTTTAATTATGTCTGAGTACGGTAAATTCGGACCGCTGGTAGGAGCTATAGATGAGGGCACTTCGAGTGCTCGTTTTATTATATTTAAAGCCAATTCTTGTGAAGTGGTAGCGGTCCATCAGAAAGAATTAGAACAATATTTTCCTCAAGAAGGATGGGTGGAACAGGATCCTGTCGCAATACTGGACGTAGTGACCACTTGCATAACAAGTGCTGTGGAACAATTGGTGGCACTAGGTGGTTCTCCGAAGGTTAGTAATTAATTTTCATGCATTATTATTTTAGAATAATTTAAAATATGTAATCATTCTCGGATAATGCAGAGAATACTGACAGTGTCTGACTGTAATTCAATTATCGTGTATTTTATCCCCAACCTTTGCCATGTAATATTTCATTTCTCGACTTTGGAAGACAAGGCTCTATTGAATTGGGCCATAAATTGGCCATTCAATCACAATAATGTGTGATACTAATACATTACCAAGAAAGTGTGGAGCACAACACTACACTTAGTGTTGTCCACCAGTGTACCAGTAAGACCAAATAAAAGTAATCCATTTCCCTAAATGAAAATCTAACCTAGAACAGTAGTAGTAACAGTCAGATATTGAGGTCCAATGAATACATAAATTATTATATTTTTATATAATGTATTATAAACAAATATAATTGTAATTCCAGGACATCATAGCAGTAGGAGTTACCAATCAGAGAGAAACTACAATTGTATGGGATAAAATCACAGGCAAGCCGCTTCATAATGCTATAGTATGGCTTGATATGAGGACATCTTCTACAATAGACAAATTGCTCGACATGGTCCCAAATAAGACCAGAAATAAAAATTATTTGAAGGTATCATTATCATTTGCATTTGTGTTATATAGCAACATTATTACAAGTATTATATCATGTTTTTGTATTTCTTAAATGTTCTTTTGCTTAAAGTTTTAAGCTACAAAATAGTGTTAAATTTTAAAATAATCTTTACATAAAATTAACTTACTGCGATTTGCTGTCTGTATATAAAAGACATATAAGAAAATTAATTAGTAGAGACATTTATCAATGTTATAAAACCCAATACAATTTTTTTTGTCTTTGCTTCTGTGTATGCTAATCGCAGAAATGGCCTAAGTGATTTAAATTCAGTTTTTACTATTGTATTTGGCAAATTTCCTTAAATGTTTAGTGTCTTTTTTATTTAAATCATAAATGAAATTGTGTTATTACACAATTGTTTTGGGTAAAATAATAGGTATTTTTACTATTTTTAAAGTGTTATTCCACACTTAGGAAAGAAGAATTTAATAAAATAATAGGTATTTTAGGTAAGGTATATCTAAATCTAGTAGAGAAGAATAGATCTATTATATATAAACACTAAACTAAATAACCTGTCCTCATCTATTATTAATCTAAAATTAAAGATATTAGTATAACTTATCACTTAAGGGATGATAAAGGCATGACTATTATGGTGGAAGAAATGGCTAAACAAATGTGTCTAGAGAGAAAAAATAACATCCCAAAGGATCATTCTTTGGGATGTTATTTTATATCATCTATTTTTAACAATATTGTTTGGCTCTGCAACAGTCTTCTAGCGATACCACATTCTTAATTAGACAAGAAAGTGTGCTAGTCCTGAAAAAATAATTTACTTTAACTAAATATACAAAAGTAAACATTACAGTACTCTTAAGTAAAGAAAAAATTATAAAGAAATAAAAAAATATATAATAGCACCATAGGTAGAGAAAACCTAGGAATCTAACATTAAGGTAATCCAATTTCAAGGCATAATACTCCATTCCACTCTCTATTTTCTACACCGAACGTATTTTCTACACGGAATGTAACACCAAGCTTTGCCTGGTTACCAGAGCGAGGAAAAGAAACTAAGTCAGTCTCACACATGTAAACCTACACCACAACTAGCCTCTGTTATCATTAAATTATATGTTCATAAATTTCAAGATACCAAACTGTTTACACAAGCTAATTTATTTAAATAAAGTATATAACTATATAACAAATATGTACAGTCCTTAATTAAATGATTGATTGCTACTTTGATATAGTTAAGCCTAATCTAATAACAAAATTGAACACTAAGTTCAGGGTAACAATTCCTAAAAAATGAATAATTAGTTATATGTAATTATATATTTTTAATTGAAATCTTTGAAACATACAAAAAACGATTATTTCTAAGTATAAATTACGATAATTAGTGAAAATGTTTATTACAACATAACTTACGAAGGTCATAAAGGTGTTATGTAAATTTTTATTTTGAATCAGTGCCAAATGTATGCTTGCTTGCTTAATTATTACAATATATTTTGTCTATTTTTTTTCTTATATTTTCGATAATTATTATGAATAATGTGTGTTATTTAGTTTGTAATAAATATTGATAGATTGTAAACTATAGATGCAAATATTGATATAATTGACAAATAAAAGTAGAACTTATTTTCTCTTTTTTTCAGCTTCACGCTGAATCTCGCTGATCCCGCACACGGCAGGGTAGGCAGAGAAACTTGGGGGGGACCTAGTGTTACCCTCTGTTCCGTTCACCACTTTCCGCCAAATTTAAGTTATTATGTGTTAACGTGTGTAATGGAAGTGAAAACCGCAATTTGACTTCTCACCAGAACAAAGTAATGAAAACCATTAAGTGCTTAATTTGAAAATATTAAATATTTCATGGGATTGAAACTGTCGCGCTTACGGTCACACGCTAGTGCGCTCGTGCCACATCAGTTATCTCAAATATGTTCATATTTAGTTATATTTTGTATAAGAACATGTATTGACATTAAATGTAATAAAAGGCGGCGTTGAGTTCCATCACTGTACACGCAATGTCCTAATAATTCGAAAGTGGGTAACTAAAGGTCTTAAGGAGGAACGGAGTATCTTAACACTAGACTCTCCGGTTCCGTCAACCGGGTAACAGAGTTACCATGTTCGGCGTACAGTCTGTAGCTGAAAATCCACCATATGTATAGGTAGGATTGATATTACATATTAATTTGTTACATTTCAGCCATTATGCGGTCTTCCTTTGTCGCCATACTTCAGCGCAGTTAAACTTCGATGGCTCAGTGACAACGTTGACGCTGTAAAGCAAGCTATGAAAAAAGGCACCTGTTGCTTTGGTACTGTCGACTCGTGGATTATGTGGAATTTAACAGGTAAATATTAGAATCACCTAGAAATCGTTTTTATTAAATTTAAACAATTTAAATATTGTTAGAACAATCATTTTGAAAAAGTAAATAAAAAAAAAGTAATAATGTAATTTAATATTTTAACAAATAGGAAAAAGACAATATCTTAAGAAAATATTTTTACAAAATAAAATTGTTGAACTTATAATTATTTATATGCATTTAATATTATAATTTATGTAAAGACAGCTTTTTTGGACTACAAGCCGACGGATTGCTCCATTTTTAGGTTATCATAAGGTTTTTAAGAGATCCAGTATATTTGAATGTATCGAGAGCGAGGACGCCTTACGATATTTGTTGATCTTATCGTTTTCGAAGAAACACATTTCATTTGTTTTAGTACGCAAAATATTGCTTTGAAATAGTTGGATTTAAATGATGTTACTTTTGGTAGCAGTGCCTCAAAGGTCTACATAGGTCGGACTTGTAGGACAGAGTTTCTTCCGTATAAGTATTACTTATAAGTTTTTCTGTCATATAAATGAAGTTTATAAGTCAGTAAAGACTTCAGAACTTGAGGTCCAGATAAGCCTGGTGTCTAAATGGTGGTATTTTCCATCGTCGTCAAATCTGATGGGGAGGCAGACAGGTTTCGCCTTCTCAAAATGATTTGATTTCAATTGATGATGATGAGCAATTGCCGGGATGCGCCATTTTATCATCCATCTGTGAGTCTCGTCGAGTAAGTGTAAGATGTTGTTACTGGACGCTTTTGGGAGTTCGTTATTAGCGACATAAGCTAAATTATCGGCCTTTGTTGCTACAGTTACTTCTTTTTTTACTGATATGTAATAATATGTAATGCAAATATATTGTAAAGTAAAGGGCTGAGACCTCGCCTTTTGAGACTCCGGCTTTTAAAAGTGTTGGTATAGATAAACGTTACGTTTCACTTTAACGTATGTGTATCATCTCTCCGTTCCCATCTTCCGTTTTATATAGAAGTTATCTTTTTTAATAGACTATGGTGAGGTTAATAGGACGATAAGAAGGCTCATAGAGAGATTTTCCAGGATTCCAGGTTCCAGGCTTAAGATTTTATTTTATGATTATTGTAGTACCCGCATGAGCTTTGCCATTACCGGGATGGAGAGTGAAATAAATGTTAAAGACATTATGCGAGGAACTATTTTGGTGGCAAGGGACTCAAAAATCAGAACAATATCTAATTTATGACTAGTGATCATTGCTTCATATGCTAGTATGTTCGATGATAGTCCTAAATGGACTGTTCCAGATTGCAATGCGTAAAGTAATTAAGAATATAATTTGGCGAAGACTGAAGTGAATAGGTTTTAGAGAGTACCTATCTAACGAATGAATCGATCTTTTCAAATTATTTTGTTAGGATAACTTCGATTTGAATTTGTCGTGACAAACGTCATGAGACATGACCGTAAGGACCGGGTTGTGTAAGTAATTTCCTAACATCGACAAGGATAAGCTTGTTAAGCTTGTTGGTTCAGGTTTAAAACCGCCGCTTTAAACTCATCGTTGTTATTCATTTAGCACCACCCAGGGGACATTAAGGGGGCGTCTTTTGGGAAAAGTCCTACGGACACCAGCACATTATCTCCCAGCGCAGCGCGTAGTAACACTATTACTATAAACTACTTTGTTAGTAGTAATCGCACTGTATATTTTTTAACATTAATTAAAATGTATATGGAATGACTTTACAATGTTCGATGGCGTCTGTATTTGTAATATTTGAAAAAATCAAGTACCTCACGTTATTCAGCGAAATGAATCTAGTAAAATTACAAATTATACTTGAGGCCCATCGTGCCGTAGGGACACAAGCGTGTGACTGTGGACGTTGTGGATGTTGTGGATTTAATCCCCACTCAATGAAGTGACATTGGCGTTGAGTTCCGCAACTCAATAGTGGAGAACAGAAATGTTTCAAGTTACTTCCCGGAAGTATCTTATCCGTAGGTTCCTGTAATGGATATATATATATATATATATATATATATATATATATATATATATATATATATATATATATATATATATATATATATATATATATATATATATATATATCTCTGTGTGTGTGAAGCCACGCTACAATTTATGTGTATTGTTTTATAGATACTAAATTTTTTTATGTGTTTAGATTCAAAAATACTTGTAATTGAATAAATAATATATTAATTTTAATTTTTGTTACTACACTTATTGTTCAGGTGGTGTTAATGGCGGCAGACACGTCACTGACGTATCGAATGCTTCGCGCACAATGCTAATGAACATTGAGAATTTGAAATGGGATTCGTTACTAATGAAATTTTTTGAAATACCACAATCTGTGCTGCCTGAAATTAAATCTAGTTCTGAAGTAAGTGAATAAAATCTTTAGACACATATACTAACAGTCGTGGCGCAAGGGCATCGGTGTGTGACTGTAAACGCGTCAGGTTGTGAGCTTGATCTCTACTCGAGGAAATTAAATATTTATTATTTTCATTTCTTCGCTCTTATAACGAGGCTATAAGTTCGCCCTAGTCCGGCAGTGTTGAGCTTCACCATTAAACACGTAATTTTGGAGAAAAGTAGGGCAAGCAACGGAGCGCCTTAATAATAGTTTCCCATTTTCTCTCTGCCTACCTACCCATGTAAGGGGTACAACGTGAAGCTAAAAAAAAAACATTGGTGGATTAATTAGTTACTGTTAAAAGTAAAATAGTCAATAGTTTATTTTTTTCTTTAATCTTAACAGTCATAAGCAGAGTATCGTGAATAAATTATTTTAATTTTTCAATTTCGATAGGCAAAACGCACGAATTTGCTACTCACAATGTATCGAATGATACGAGAAATAAAGGGAATTATATGAATTTATAAGTATTTTGACATTAGTGTTTCGGTACTAATTGTGCTATGCGACAAAAGATTAAATATATAAAAACACATACATTTATAATTTCAGGTATACGGTTATATATCAAACGGGCCTCTAACCGGTATACCCATATCTGGGTGCCTCGGTGACCAGCAAGCGGCTCTAGTCGGTCAAATGTGTCTCTCCAAAGGCCAGGCCAAGGCCACTTATGGGACTGGTTGTTTTGTCCTATATAATACGGGGGATATAAGAGTTAATTCCACCAGGGGATTATTGACTACTGTGGCTTATCAGTTGGGGAGTGATAACGCGCCATGTTATGCTTTAGAAGGATCAGTGAGTTTTTTTTTTATGTAATTATATAAATAGATGTACATAATTTTATTAATAATAGTTAAAATGTGAAAATTTTACTTGAATATTGATTTAGAGAATTAAAAAATGTTACGAATATATTTTATACGTTACATTAGAAATGTCTAGTAAACTAAGTTATGATAATATTAAAACTTAGTCTCTGTAAATGGAAGTTGAGCACGATAATGTTATAAAGGGCTTAATCGGTTTAAATGCAGTTTTCACTATTATATCTTAACATTTTGAGTGTTTTTTTATTTAAATCAGCCCTTAAATAAAAATAGGAATATCAATATACATTTTTCTTATTTATTAAAACAAGTTAATGTACATTTGTTAATACTACAGCTCCTAAAAAAAGTAAGTTATAAACAAAACTTATCAAGAATATTTTAAGGAAAAAACATTTTTAAAAATATGTGATGTGATGTGGTAAATGACTAATGGAAAAGAAAGTGATGGAGATATTAAATTTATAGTCCAGGAAATTAAAACTTATTTAATCGTATATAAAAAAAAGGTTTCTTATAATTTAAAAATATTTTTAGGTGGCCATAGCGGGTGCCGCTCTAGGGTGGCTCCGAGACAACATAGGATTAATAGAAAACGCAAAGGATTCACAAGATATAGCTGAAAAAGCCACTGAAAATGGAAGTGTTGTGTTTGTTCCAGCTTTTAGTGGGCTCTACGCGCCTTATTGGAGACAAGATGCACGGGGGTATTAATGAAATTACTTTATACATTATATCATATGACACAAACAAAATAAAATTGTAAAAGGTTTCTGTCTTCTTTATGTTATGTTTGTTGTATGCTTTGTTTATGAATGATTGAAATAAAACCAATAAATGTTAAGGGAAATTTATAATATATATTCTGTCCCAAAATATATAAGTACAAAATGTGCATAACATGAAACATATTTTGCGTACTATTAAAAAAATGAAATAGTGAAAACTGCATTAAAATCATTTTAGTCGCATGTGAGGTTATATATATATATATATATATATATATATATATATATATATATATATATATATATATATATATATATATATATATATATATAGATATATATGTATATATATATATATATATATATATACACAATAGTACGCAAAATTTGTTTCATGTTATTTACATTTTGTACTTATATATTTTGCCACAGTAAAGAATATTATAAATTTTCCTTAACATTTATTGGTTTTATTTCAATCATTCATAAATAAAACAGTTATATGAGTTTCGAGTGAACTAAGTCGCGAGCGGATTGCTAGTAATATATTTATTAAAAAAAAATAGTTATTAGGATTGTAACCCTTCTTGAAAACCGTCTAATATGGTGAAATTATTAACGAATTATCTAACCTACAAGTCGCACGCCGGTGTTTTTTATCCAAGATGTCCTCTAAATAAGATAAATAAAAAAAATATCAAGTAGCCAGTTAGTAAATAAAATATACTTTCCACAGAGTAATCTGCGGAATTACAGAGGATACTAACTCGAATCACATTGTGAAAGCTGCTTTGGAAGCAGTTTGTTTTCAAGTGAGAGATATATTGGACGCTATGAACGAGGATTGCGGTATACCACTTCAATTGTTGAAAGTAAGTATTTTTTTTTCATTTCCTCGATTAGGGATCGAACCCATAGCCTACCGCGTCTACAGTAGCATGCTTGTGCCCCTGCGCCACGACGGGCCTCTTAACATGATAGTATTTGAAATTAGTAAAGAAAATAGCGGGCGTAGAGACGGGTGGGTCGCTAGTATTATAATATTTATTGTATTTGTTTGTGTTAATATTTCTTTAGTTGATGATAGTAAACTTTTGTATAGAAATAAATTGCTAATTTCTTTGAAAATGCGAAATTACCTATAAACTTGATTGTATTCATTAAATGCTCAGTTGTAAATTGGAATGTAAGAAAGAAAATGAAAGTAAGTTTTAGTTAAATCCAATAAATATTTTATTTTTCATATTTTGTGAAATAATGAAGATTTTACTTCTCAAATAAATGTTCTGTCAGGATGATTTACACTAAAAAAATAGCTATAGCATATATATTTTTCCATTATAGGTAGACGGTGGTATGACATCAAATGCGTTAGTAATGCAAATGCAGGCTGATTTAATAGGTATAGATGTTATAAAGGCAGGATTTACGGAAAGCACTGCCTTAGGTGCCGCCATGGTAGCATATTGGGGAGTAGAAAAGTGTAAACAAGGCATACCTATTGCCATGTCGGCAGGTATCACTTATAAACCCAAAATGGGCGAAGATGACCGCGATATGAGATATAAACAATGGAAAATGGCAGTCGAAAGGTCGTTGGGCTGGGAACAAAACTAAAATTTGGATATCGATATCATTATTTTTTTAAATACGACAATAATAATATTGGTTAAGTGACCTTAATAGACAAATATATATGGTTATCTTAATTATATTTAATTAATTCAATATGTCATATCAAATTAAATATGCATACTATGTGCATTGTAGCGGGTGGCGGCAACGTTTTGTTTCACTCTTAGAAGTTTCCCCGATTTAGAATAAATAATATAAATGTACAAACGTTGCATTTTAGTGACGTTTTTAGTGATAGGGTGTACTGCTACGACAGATTGTTGCCGATAATTTATTTTCAGACTAAACGATGGACTGACGAAGATTTACCATCTTGGCCTGTATTTCTCCTGTTATACCCGAAACTGATTAATATCAAGAGCTTCGCCTAGTCTCTTATTCGATTTAATGGTAACAACAGTCTGTTACTTTGTTGACCTCTTTTAAATTGAATTAAATGTGTCTTAAACACTATCACTTGTAATAACAACGTCATATGGGTACAGCGCAAAGAATTTTTTTAGGAAAACGAATCATAAACCAAAATTTGGATCATTTCAATTTTGATGTTTTAAAATAATATTGTGGTACTGACAAATATCAACGTCGTAAACTCAACTGTCATCCGCCCAATGCTACAGGCAATATATATATATATATATATATATATATATATATATATATATATATATATATATATATATATGTACGTGTGTGTGTATGTGTACTATAAACATACACGTATACTAGCCTAACGAGGCCATTTGAAAAAGTATAAAATATATTTGAAATTTATAAAAAAAATATTTATTTTTATTAGTCGACTAATTAAGCCTTGAAAATGATATGTATTACCTCAGTAATTGGTATACCATTTACACCATAACTTATTATAGTGTATATGGTATACCAACCAATTTAACATATCGCTCATTTGGTGCAATAATGACGAGAGTCAATCAACGCTTGTAAATAGTGTTTTCATGTATGTACTACGTACAACAAAAATTAACCACTTTTTTGTTTTTTCCTTAAACGTAATTCCGTCCTTGTTGAACCAAATGAACGTTGTTACATATAGAAGAAACGCTTTATGAAATTCTAAATTTTTACTATTAGATTTATATTTTGTAGAATCATTGTGTATATCAATTGTATATTGGAAATATTATAGTATTCTATAAATATATTCGAAATGAAAATGGCTTCTAAAATTGAAATATATTATTATAATGTATGTCGAGTGCAAATGGTACCTTAGTGCTGAATATAAAAATATTTAATGAAACAACCGATTATACAAAATATTTAAACAAGCAAACAAAGTGTGAGTTGTGGTAATAAACACCTGGTTAGAAGTAGTTGTTAGCACTAACTTGCCTTGTTATATATCTCTATTTATATACATATTATTGTGTAATGAATTAGCTAAATTAATTGTTATGTTTAAAATAAAATTATTAAAAACATTCTGCTAATAAAGACATTTTATACGAGTTATATATAGTTTCAACTTATATGTTTAAGAGTATAAAATATATATAAATGAAATACACTATGAGAAATGTAATATGGCTAGCAAATATATTAAAATTAACAATATATGATACTATAATAGCTAAGTTAATTATGTAATATTTACCATTGTTACCATTTTCAAAGTGTTAATTCACACGTGGGATGAAATATATTTATTTAGAAAACTTGTCAAAATTATAGCTCACTTAGATTTGAACCGTCTTAGAAAATTTTTAACGAATTTTTTTTTTTAATATTTTTTTTCCCTCACTGTGTGAATAACAAATATTGTTGTTGATTTCTAGCAAATTACATAAAACAATACTTTATTATAGCGGTCAGGGTACTTAGATTGGATGTCTTAAATGTATTACATAAATCTTTAGATTTATAAAATGTTACTACTATAACTAGAATAAAAATAACTATAACAAATTATAAAATAATTAAATCATGGGAACAAAAAAGATTAAATTAATAATACCTAATGAACAATATTATATATAACATATTATAAATATGATATGTATGTGTATTTGTATATATGAATACAGTAAAATGGACACGGTATTATGAGTGTTTAAAATTATGTAAATTTCTTTATTGGAGTGTATTGTTTATAGATCGATCGAGATATTTAAATCTTAAAGCATTTTTTAATGCCGTGAAATAGTATAAAAGTGCTTACGTTTGTGGCTTTGAGCAAATTATCATAACAACCTGTTACCTGATACCTATTTAATATTTTCAATTTAAATATTTGATGTTTCATTTCGTCACTCTGGTAGTAAAGCAAAGCGCGGCGTTGAGTTCCGCCACTCAACACGCAATGCCACAAATTCGACGGAAAGTGGGGAACGGAAGTAGAACGGAGTGTCTTAACACTAGGTTTCCGGGTTCCCTCTGCCTATCCTGCCTCGTGCGTGATACAGTGTGAAGCTTAAAAAAAACCTGTTACCTGAACCTATGTCTGATTTGGCCATTGCGTACGTGCCCCTTCGTAAGTACTTTCAGCTACTTTTGAGAAAAAAGCCTGATGGCCAAAGTGTTATTTTATTTTTTTTTATGGAAAAGACAAGGCAAATTTGTGTACGTGTCACCTGATAGTGAGTGAACCCCGCTGTCCACGGCCCCGTGTAACACCACAGGAGCTGCAGGTGCGTTGCCGGCCTGTAAGGTGGAGATAGATGCGCTTTTTTAAAGCACCAGTCTGAGATCGGCATTCTCTTACGCAGTATGGACCAAATATCATTTTGGGTATGCAGCGGCGGAAGCGAAGGCTGGCTAAAGTTGACAAGTGCAGCCTTCGAGAGGGTCGAAAATTGACGAGTTCCGGGCGGATAGTTCTCAAGCTCTATGCTATTTTAACAATCTGCTTGGATCTTGCTCTGGAACTTTTCTACTAAAAGTTCCTAGATGCTCGATAGTATTTTCTCTTTAAGGTTTTCTCCTGGACCAGGATCCTTAGTAACTAGTGCTTCAGGTCAAATTTGGTATGCCTTGCGTTTACCAAAAATAAGTTTGCAGGACTTACTAAACCAAGACTGTGACTTGCCACCGATTGGCACTACAGAGCTAGGAATGAGTTCCATATCTTGCAACCACATCAGCGACAGCAGCGTCACAAGCACTAGAATCATTAGAAGAGAAGCAAACCGGTCTTCGGGGATAAAACGAGTAAAATGTACGCATCCCATCTCATTCTGCTGACTTGTAGTGAGCCAAGTGAGCATCGTTGATAGCCGATTGTGAGTGCTCCAAGAGTTCTGCATTACCATAGTGGGACCTGTACAGGCATGCGTAGACTTGGTCACGATCGTCAGCGTCCGCATGGAGCCAGATAGTCGACAGGTCCCGACCTTAAAAATTCTTAGATCTTCCCTTACGGAAACAGCGACCGCGGCATGAGATATAAAATTATGTTCTATGTCGATCGCTCGGGTAATCTGGGTATCCGTCAGAAATAACAAGGCCGGCCGTGCCGTCTCAACATGGTGGTGGAAGGCATTCTGGTTGGAGTATAGGCTCCTGATGTTGAAAAAGTCCTCGTTAAATATAATACGGGCTGCCGTGGAGCGTTTCGTTCGTTTGCCTTGTCTATTGCATGGTACTGTGCCCTCCCTAGAATTAGACGGGCGGCCTGAGTTTGTAGACTTAGGGAGGGATTTTCCAGCATTGGAGACTCTGATACCCTCCTGGGGTAGTGTCTCTCTCAGTGCCGCTATCATTCCAGGAAAAACGTACCTAATGCATAACACAGTGGCAAAATCTATTTAACGCCGGTTTTAAATGCCGGGGGCTATAATAATCCGGTCGAGTCTGCCCATGCGTGTTGCCATTGCTGACAACGTGACACTCCAACACGTATTTAAGTCGTCTCTTACCACGCCATCACTACCAGGGTCCTATTCTAAGCCGAAATCACGCAGGCTAGAAATATTTTTAATTAATATTATAGTTATATTTATAAAAATATGTAATAAATGTATACAATAAAAAATAGACTTTATTTCTTCTCTTTTCTCTTTAAAAACAGTTGTATATTTGTTGTTAAAAGTTCCTAAATAAAATACGAAAGTCTTTACAACTTCATAAATTTAAACTTTATTTTATTTTTATTAATTACTTCTTTAATAAACAAATACTACAACCTAATGGTTGAGATATTTATTTTCCTCGTGTTTTATATTTTACAAGCAAAAGCTAAGCCTTTCATTTGATATAAAAATTTGCATTTGTTTTGCAAATTTTTTACTTATATGGAATTTTCTTGTCATTAGATCTAAAGTATTTTATTCAACTTTTAGCTAACCAAAACGCAACAACTTTTAGCTAACCAAAACGCAACAACTTTTAGCTAACCAAAACGCAACATCTAGACTTGTTACTTTAATAGATTTTATTAAAAACAGATATAGTAATCTTTATGGTGATAAAAACAGGAATTTTCATATTTTGTTTTGTAATTTTTATCTTTAAGGTCTATACCGGTAGGCAGAAGGAACCTAATCTTAAGTAAGATACTTCGCTGCCACTTGCCGAATTTTTGATACAAGTTGAACAGCAACTCAAATGAAAAATGCAGATGGTATCGCGAAGGCTTTTCTAAGTATTTAACCTATAGGGCTACTATTTATTGATTTAATTCTCATTAATAAAAAGGAAAATCTCATCGTTTACTTTTGTAATCGCTATTAGAAAAAAAAAGTTGCACTGACAGCATATGAAAAAACTTAAAAATGTACAAAAATGCTATCGTTTAACATATGTAAAATTAGCGTCATCATGTGGCAAACAGTAAGCAGGTAAAAGAAAAAACATATAAAAAATATTAATGAAATGTTACTGGACGTTTTTTGTATAAAATATCTTATTAACGTCTTATTAATCGTTGAACGTCGTCGCACGCACGAAAAATTGTCACTTATACCGCCCGAGTTCAGGCCACTTACACTTCATTAATTTTTTTTTTATCAAATCAATCAGAAAAATTTATCGAAAATATTATAACTTCAGTGAACTTGTTTCTTATTTAATTAGTAAAATTCATCGTTACAAAGTAAATTATGTTGCGACCTATAATAAATATAAACTGTTTATTAAGCTTGTCTAGGATCTATCGATCTCTTAATGAAGTAATTTATTTATGTAGACATATTATTTAGACAATAGCGGCATTCAGTAGCGTTTTAGTTAGTTTTAGTTTAAATGGTTGATAACAAAATTTTCAAAGTTTTTATTTTAAGCTTTTTTAAAACTGATTCCTGGTGTATGTTCTCAGGTAAAAGGTATTCCTTTTTCAGGGCTCTATTTCCATAATAGTTATAACGTCTTTATATTGTACAAAATATTGATAATTTAATGATAATTCAATTTATTTTATAAAAAATATGCAATTGTTCAATGCTATGACGTTATCACGAAAATGTGTCGTCTGAAAACCGACTTTGCAGATCAACAGTTAGTTTTTTGAAGAATCTTATGAATAAATTTGTGCTATATTTACACATAACAAGATTATGCATCTAGTAGCTTAGTTTATGAGTGAGTTCATATCATTTATATAATATGAAAATAATAATATTTTTGTAACGGTTAAAAAAAATGAATGTCGCTATTTTAAATAAAAAGCAATATAGTCATAGTAAAACCAATTATTTAGAAGATAGTGCAGCTTTCGCAAAACACATTTTGACCTTTCTTCCCCTTTCATCAATACCTAAGTATATAAAAAAACATAATTATGCTTTTATACCTAGACAAACTGAAAATAAGTTAAAATATGTCCATAATTTATTATCATTTTGAATTTACTTATAACTTATTTAGTGCAGATAGCTATATCACTACGATTTCAATTAAGTTTTTTGATTATGATAGTAACTTTCTGTGCCTGTGCCTTTCTGTGCCAACGTCGAATAATATCGAAATACTTTTATATAATATAGTATAAGTATTAGGCACTAATTTCCATAAAAACATATTTTTAAATTACTGCGTATTATTATTTAAACTTATTTAAAGATTTTCATTAAAAAATAATTTTCATTATTATTAACATAAATTTTAAAGGGGTTGCTCAATATTTTCTCTTTCTAATTGAAATACTTATAAATTAACGCAGTGATTCTCAATAACGGAGTGTAAAAGGGTGCGCGCCATTTGTGCAACATGTTCATCGACTCGGCGTGGGGTGGTATATCTTATAAAATAGATTATAAAACTTGAAAGTACCTAGTTGGAGTTAACACAACAGTTTTAAACGGTATTAATTTGCTAGCTAGCTTTTATCTGCTAGCGGGCTGACCCCAGCCCAAATGAAAATTATTAAGAGTTGTGTAAGAAACATGGCCCATCCTAAAAGCCCGTTAAGTCTGACGGGAGTTGCAGTGAGTTATATCGAAACTATTAAGTTGTAGTAAATAATATTTCTTGATAAAAAGCTATTTTTCAATAGAAAATACTAAGTTCTGTGCCTAATAAGCGCTTCGGTGCTGCCAAAGAAAACCCATAGATACGGCGTATCACGCTTGATAAATTAAACAGATAGAGGAAAAAAACCATATCTTTAAAAATATCTATTTATTTTTCTGTAATTTGTGAAAATAGTTAATAAATTTAAAAACGTATAAAATCTTGAACGAAGCAGGATTTGAACCCGTGCCTCTTGGGAACCGTCTAAGCGCTCTAACCAAATAAACCATTCGTTCTCATCAAGTTACATCGAAATTCTTATACGCTTGTTACAACTGATTTATGTTGTTAGTACCGAATTTCCCGAGATTAGGACGTTCAACCAAGCAAACAAACAAACGTAGTTACATAGTCGGTACGTATATATTTTTTTACTTTCTGTGACTGAAGCCTAGTGGCTAAATTATTCTTGTGCCGAATTTTATAGTGTCTTAAATTACCTTTATATATTGCCTATACCTACCATTAAAAATCTATCGATAAACTATTTTAGAAACAATCGGATCCTAAAAATAAATATATAAAATATATTGAACATGGTTTCAAACGTTTCCAAATATACACTTACCCTCTATTGTTCTGTCAGTTAATAAAACACAAACCAGTGTGGAATATAGCCAGTTCTCAACCACGACTGTCACCGAATCGAGAATATAGCGATCGATGTTTTATGCACGTACGATTATAGTAGGTACGGAAGACGAGAGAGTAATGATTAAAACAAAGTCCCAAGTTGCAATATCATCGAGGCTTGCAATTTTTGAATATCGATTAACAGTACTTTCGTTGGGCACCTACCACATTGTTAATAAACTATCGATATTATGTAAGTAGATATAATAGGAACTTAAAAAATCCATAGAACAAATCCTTTTTCTTTTATATTAACACATTATCAATTTGTTACACTATATATTCAATGGTTTTTGAGCTTCACGCTACATCCCGCACATAGCAGGATAGACAGAAGTAACATGGACACCTAATGTTAAGATAGTCCGTTCACATTAATACCGTTCCTCACTACCCAACGAATTCTTGAGGCATTAGGTACCTGTCGAGTGGCTGAACATAATATAAAGCTTTGCCTCGTTTACCAGGGCAAATGGACACCAGCACAACGGAGGTAATAAAAATATGAGTTGTTTCATTTTTTAAACCATTTCTTTAAATTAATGTATTTAAATAATAAATTTTTTAAAGGATTTTTGTCAAATATCCACTTAGTCATTTATTTATTACAATAGTTATAAATAAACTAAACTTTGACTAAATCGAACATTTTTTTAATTATCTATAAATAAATACTAATTCAGAAAACAAATATTTAACGTATAAATGAATTCCAATATCAAACATCCAATTAACATCTATTAGATACCGTCAAACAAATCTAAACTGGATAAACAGCCGTTTAGGCAGCAAGGTAATTGGGCAAATCGATTAACTCCACAAATATTTATACATATGTCCAGTTAAAATGTACTTACCTGATTTATTGAACTGGTTTCGTACGTTTTAATTGACGAATGGTTTAGGCTATTTTAAGAAAAAAGGCTTGTTTGTTCAAATTGATATATAGCAGTCGTGTAAGAGAGATCGTGGCGCAGGAGCACAAGCTTGTGACGGTGAATACGTCAGGTTGTATATTTGATACCCACCACTCGAGAAAATAAAATATTTAATATTACAAATGAAACAAGGGAAAGCGCAGCGTTGAGTTCCGCCACATAAAATGCAATGCATCAAATTCGGCGGTATATGGAGCACGGATCGGGGTATCTTAACCAGATAAAAACGAAGCACGAAGAATTAAATTTACATAAAAGTAAAGTAGTAGTATATTCAAATATTATTATAACGATATTTCAATATGTAAATAGCGATATAAAACAAAATAAAAAAAACTTATTAAAGAAAACGTGGCAATATACGAACTTGACGAAATTCAGAAAAATCTCTTGATTTATTTACATACATTTACCACACAAAAATCATTTTAAAGAATGTTCTTTGAGTGAATATACTATGATGTTTTTTTTTTTTATTTTAGCTCCCCACTTTCCGTCGAATTTTGGTGGCAGTGCGTGTAGAGAGGCGGAACTCATCAGATGACCGATGGCGGAACTCGAGGAAATAAATATTTTATTTCCTCGAATGGAGATCGAATCCACAACCAGATGCGTTAACAGTAATATATGCTTCTGCCCCTAAGCCACAATAGGCATCGCTCGCATACCATGATTCTTGACCTAAATTAAATATTAAAGAAGCTAAATATAGCATGTGGCTGAACCTAAGGGCAATGAAATTATCTCATTCAAATTTTTTAGCCATTGTTCATTAACCAACTATTTTTTGTGTCAAGCACATAATGATACGCGATAGATTGTAGGTTCGATTCATTTCTGTCACTCAACACGCAACGCCTCAAATTAGGCGGAGAGTGGAATACAGAACGGAGTGTCTTAACACTAGGTTTTCAAGTTCCCTCTGGCTAACCCTGCCATGTATGGGATACAGTCTGAAGTTAAAAAAACTAAATTTATAAAATATTTTTATTTTATTTTAAAGAGAGATGAATAAAAGAAAGCTTTAATGATTTACTTATAAATGATTGAAAATTTATTTATGTACAGATTATGTCACTTTATTTGTGATCCACTAAGCATTACTTAATAATTACGCATTTTTTGTTTTATAATGATGTGTACCTACTAAATCTGTCTATTGTAAGCGAATATTGAACAATTTTTAGAAGTGTCCATAGGAATTTAAAATTGAGTCGAATAGACATTGCTAATACCTAATTGCTAGCTTTTTTCAACGATATTGGTGAAAAAACAACATTCTATTTAGATTATTACATGTTACCTTGGAGTTCCTCATAAATCCACTGTTTTTAATAATATCCAAGTAAATGTAAGACTAGCTACAAACGTCCACTATTTGGCATCAATTAAAAATTATAATTTAATGGAAAACAGCCTCTTTAAGATTGCTTCAGTTATCTTAAACATTAATATTAGAGACAATTTACAAAGTTTTATGTATTTCTTATCTAACGTCCACAAAAATTAATACGCAGCTCTCTCTAACATGTTTGTTTAATTAATTATGATGTTATAAGATAATGTAACTGGTTATAGAAATTAAATCTATATAAGAACGTAGTTATTCTAAAAAAATGAATGCTGTATAATAATCTTATAATAATCAATAATTATTTTCGCCACCTTTTGTAGAATATCTAAGAACCGATAATTTAACAATATGCATATATGGTCAAATGTTATGGTACTTCCATATTATTTTAAATGTATTTGTAAAAAATTAGGAAATTATTTTGTAAACACCTACTGTTATGGTATGGATTCAAGATTGGTGTAATAATCTAAATTAATACTTTATTAAATTGTGTTTCAATATAAATATAAAGTTTTTATGTGAAGTTGTCAAAATTTACAAAATTTATATAAGTGGTACAATTGCTTGTCTTCTCTCTTATAATGTTATATCAACTATTTAATTTGTCAAAGAAGAAAAGAGCATTTCCAACGGCACTATATTTTCATTAATAAGAATTCTTCTTCTTTTCTTTTTTACCTCACTAATTTTGCCACTATTTATACTTTTTTTAGTAAAACCTAAAATTTACTTATTACCTTTTGTAGTTTATCACTTCGTATATATCTTTTCGTAGTAATTAGACCATTTCAGTCTAGTCTTTGGCTGCGAAAGGATATGAGTTGTGTGTTTCGTGTTTTATATATGTAGTTTATTTTTGGTTTGTAATGAACATATTACAAATTTGATATCAAATAATTATTTCGAGTTGTTACATAAATCAATCAGAACAGTTTAATTATAATTCTGTGAACGGAGAGACAACGTTTGGGAAATTAGCTTGGATTAAAATAAAAAAGAAATAAAAAGAAGCAAAAACAATATGTTTTTTTGTTAGTCTTTGCGCGCACGCGTAGGACTTGCAGAATAATTAATAGTTCCTATACAACTAAATTCGTAATGATTAAGATGATGTTGGTTATGAATTAGGGGGCGTTAATAGACGCAGGATGCCACAGCATTCGTGGCTTGGAGATCAGACGTGTCCGGGTCATCCCCGTGTAACGGCCGCAAATATTTTTTTTCACGTTTTCCATAAAAAAAAGTAACCAGAGTTATGCTAATTGTATATATCCGCCCTTATATGAGATCGCTTGGTCAATTCCGACTTATGATTGAATTTTAGGGAATAAATTATATTTTTATTTATTTAGAAATATTTAAAAAATCGATATTTTCGTTAGAAACATCTACGTTTAAGTGATTTAATTATGCAGCATAGCATAATTAAAGCATTCATCGTCACAAAATAGCCACTGGTCCATAATAAATTCAGCTATCCTACTTCATTTACGTATTCGAGATTACGTGAGAAGTCATATAAGACGGTCCCCTTGCCATCAGTCAGGCTGTCGAGGTTCTACATGGATATGCACTTTGGTCCGTCCACCGCGCAGGGGAGTTAGAGCCGGGGGATCATTTAAATCACACGGACAAAATAGGTCTTTTTAACTGGACGTACAATTATATCATAGTTCGTACCGTTGTCAAAGAGGGACGCGGTTTGTTTGAGTATAATTTCGGTGGTCATTTTTACCAATCTAAAACAATTTTCAAATTCTTTGTCCAGATATTCTGATTCTTTGTCTAGATATGGTTGGTTATTATTGTTGATATGGTGATATATTTTTTATCCATATTGTGTCTATTTTAGTTTTTTCTAATATATAATCAATAAATAAGGTTTTAATTACAATAATTTTAATGAAGTACAATTTTCTTAACTTAATTATGCATTGTACTAACCTCTATTACTTAAATTATAATTTTTTTATTACTTTTATATATATGTTTTGAAACATCGATGCTTACAATAATTTTTAGATCAACCCGATAGGTACTGAAAATGGTTTAACGTGAGTAAATTTATACAATTAATAAAGCAGCGTGAAACAAAAAGTAATTACATAGTTATCTTTTAATGTTTTTTCATGACTAAAGCAAGCGAACCGAAAAGGGGGCGAAGGCCCCTTTTATCTTGCAAGTATACATAGAATAAAGATATAACTTCTCGTGCTTAATCATGACGTAAATATCAACAGGCCCCAAATAATATGTAATGGAAAATGATAATGCAAAATGTGTGCCTTTAATATGGTGTTACACGTTGTGACTTTATCGTATTTCGGCACGCGCCTGCTGTTTGCCGACCTGCGGCCTCCGCGATATATCCGTCAATACTGACTGATTACTTAATAAACACAATACGATTTGCTTCCAATGTAAACCTTATTTGTTATTTATTTTTATTCTTTATTATTGTCATTTTATATTGCAGAAATTTTGAAATTACAGAAGAATTAAGTCATTCGACAGGCATACGATAGGGACGAGAAGCAGAGACAAACTTGTGACGCCTAGTTACCGTCTCCAAAAAGTAAATAAATCATTTACAGATCTGAATATACTTATCTGTAATATAATGCCGCAATGTATTTTGAATATGCCACTGCAGAAATTTAAAGTAACTTGTCAAACAATGATTACTAGGAAGGCTCATTATACTGTCCAAGAATATTTGAACGATAAAAGTGTATTTAATTTCTTGCAGGATAGGATACCATTGTATTAAACAATTAAATTGTAATTTCAATCAGTATTGAAAAGAGCAATTGTTGCTTGCAAAAATCTATTTGAATAAAGAATATTTTGAATTTTGAATGTGCGACAGTCATATAAAATGATGTGTAACATGCCGAGTTCGTAGTAGGTGGCCTTTCATGATAGAAGTGTAAACTTACTTAAGCTACTGAATCCCGAGACATGTACAAGTACATATGCATATATATGTATATATATATATATATATATATATATATATATATATATATATATATATATATATATATATATATATATATATATATATATATATATATGTATATATAGAGTAAGAATTTATACAAATATATTTGGTTTTATATATAAATAATATGAAATAAAATGAAAAGCATTTTAATAAAATGTTTGTTTTGAGATTCGTGCGAATATAAAGTGTTGATATATTCATTTCTTTTATATAAATATTTATTTTTCAGCTTCACGCTCTTTCACTCACTTGGCTGTGTAGGCAGAGGGAATTAGGACCTTATTGTTAAGACACTCCGTTCTCTAAATCAAATTTCAAAGCAATATATTCTACGTATATAAGTAAACCTACAAACACAATAAATGAAACCTCAGCGCTAATAGACGGCTATTATAAGTAATATTAAAAAAAAAGTTGTAATAGTTTTATGACATGTGAACACTATTATAATAATGTGCATTGAAAATCTATTTAAAGTCATTCAATCCGATTACTATTGTCCCCAAATCCTATTCAAATTCGAGAAAAAATCTTAAATAGATTGTCAAAGGGATCTAAGATTAAGAGAAGCGTATAATTGGCTCAAATACTATTATTCGATGTATAATTATCTCGAAGATACTCCAAGGTGTTTCCTGATATGGAGAATGTCATAACTTATTATATATTGAACAGGAAATATGTAATTAAAAAGAACATTAAATTTTATTCTCTCGCTATAAATATGAAATGACATCAATATATTCAATAAGCTAATTATTTTATTGAATTGTAGACCTGCATATTGTAAAAGAGCTGCCAGTGTCTCTAGCTAAAAGTATTTATAAAAATGATAATTAGCGTTTCATACAATGACAGTTTCGTCGATAAAAAAATTAGTGACAATATGGTGACTGTTTCTACAATAACATGTCTAGAACGTAAATATAAATCTTGATTGCGTAATAAGAAATGTATTAAATATATGAATATGTTAAATAAAAAAATCAATAAGAGGCTATATGTAGTTCTTAAAGCTCTCTTTCTCTGTCAACTGAAATAACCAAACTGTAGTAACGCACAGGTCAGCTGAGTAGTGAAGAAATCATAGAATCTTCATACTATCTGCAACGTAAATGAATCTGCTACGCTTTGACGTATCGGCAACAATAAACGCTTTGTTTTTATTACCTTGATTCTAAATACAGTATACTGTATACTAACTTCATGAAGGTAGCTCAATATGAAACTCTAGGTCCCATCAAATAGGATAGTCACGTAAATCTTTCAGGCTGGACGCCTAAGGTGCTAACACATATTTAACAAAACTCATCTCAATGATAAAAGGCAAAGAGCAAGCGATGCTGCATCACAATATCCAATAAAACTGAGAATAATTTAATTACTGCACGGCGTGGACTAGACGGGTACTCCACACACTCAGTTTGAAAAACGGTTCTCCCGTCCTTTCTAAATGCAATATCATTTATTTCGTTTCCGATGAATAGTTTTCGAGATATTTTCACTGTAATTTATTATTTTAGGAAAAAAATATTTATGTGCATTTTCTCAAAATAGTTGGAAACGCTCAATGAAGTTATTTATGTTTTTGTTTTTGTTTTTAATAAAAGTCTAAACAGTAAGACATTTTTTCTTATGTTTTAGCCATTTTATTGAAACGCGATAGAAATAGAGCGCGTGTAATTGAAAAAGATATTTATAACAACAACCAATGCCAGAATACTTTCTGCTGTGGTAAAGTTGATATAACCAATACTGAATAAATTTTTACTCATATAAATAACATCTGGAAAGCGTGAAAGTTGTTATAAGATTTAGAATCAAAATGAAATTAAATCAAATTTACTTCTTCTTTTTTACTTCTTAATATTCAAAATATTTTTTGAAATCCTATTTATTTATAGATGCTTTCGCAAATAATTGTTTATACCACATTAAACAACTCAATTCCAATATTTTATTCAAAATAAAAAGTTACAAGCTTCATTTTTTAAACGTCAAACAATTTACCGCCGGTTCACTAAAGTCACTGACTCATTTCTATTTTTTTAATCAATTATTTAGTTTGACCTTTAAGTGACAATGAGACCTTTTAAAGAGACTGGAGCGAGCATTTCATTTCCAAGGCGTGTCATCATTTATAAAATCTTCAATTTGGTAATTACCTTTAACACACAAACGTCTTTTCACAGCGTTTTTAAAATTGTGATATAGAGAACATTTTCTGTTGGGATCCTATTGTAAAAGCGTACACCCTGTCTCATAAAATAATTACGGACTCGATGCAATCGAGTGACAGGCCCACTAAGTTTAGTTTCTTCTATTCATAAATAAGTATAAACAAGATCCGAAATTGTTTTATATGTTTATTATGTTTATAATTTATAAATTTAAGACAAATTTCTGAATAGAAATATACCTTCAAATACTCTTAGTATTTATTTATAACTCGACATCATCAAATTTAATTATAAAATCATAAGAATAGTATCCTGTCTTTTTGAGATCCATTGTAGGGCAGGAGCATAAGCATGTGACAGATTGTGTGGGTTCGATCCCCACTCGAGGGAATGAAATATTTGATATTTTCAATTTCAATATTTAATATTTTAATTTCGTTTTTTACCAGAGGGTAACATGGCAAAACGCGGCGTTGAGTTCCGCCAATCTACAAGTAATGCCTCAATTACGGCGGAAAGTAGGAAACGCTACGGAGTGTCTCAACACTAGGTTCTCAAGTTCCCTTTGCCTACCCTGCCATGTGCGGGATACAGCGTGAAGCGGAAAACGGAAGTGTCTTAATGGAAATAGAATGTGTTAACACTAGATTCTCAAGTTCCCAATATGTGAAGCAAAAAAAAAACTAAATTAAGCAAACTATATATTTACATTATGAATTTTCGATTTGGTAGGTTATCTTAAACAAACCAAATTGTAGTATTAGTTATTGTTAGTTATAAATATTATAACTATAGTTAAATATATTTTTGTATTCATTACTTAATACTCTCGGTGGGAAGTAGAGATAGAACAGTTTATAATTATACTTTGCACTTTTCATAATTACCAAGAGATGGCGTTGCTCGTTTACCAAGATGTAAGCGGTAGTTTATTCAATCATATAAATATAATTTAGAAAACTATATACCGTCACAAAATTATATGTTATATAATAATATAACAAAACTATATATTCTAAAATTAAAAAAAAATCAGTACAATGTGAGAATTACAATTAAAATATAATTATAAGAGAATGTAATATGTAAAGGAAATATTAAGATATGATATGAGTATTTTTAAGAAATTTTTATACGAAACCAATAATAATAAGTCACGATTTCTTCTATTTGAAATAGATAAAATCTTTTGTGAATTAAAAAATACTTTGAAACACTATGTAGTAATAGAAGTAACAATAACATACAATATTTAGATTGTACACAGTGTTTACACTCTATATTTGAAGTGAAGTAATACAAAGATGATGGTCGACACAGTCTCATGTATAATGTGCATACAAATTCGAGTGGGTGGTTCTTAGCTACATATGTCTACCCGACGCGACGCCCCCTACATGTGTAAGCTTGTCGGTGTTCCACGGCCTAGAAATCGGCATTTATTTTACCTATATTAAATGTGATTGGAAATAAAACTTAATGAATTTGTTTCTATATATTTTTTAGTTATTAATATAGTAATAATAATTTTACACTATTGTTATATTTACTATTCTCGTCTATGATTAAGCCTAATTCCTAATTCTTAATGATATAATATCAGCCAATTCATGTTTATAGTTAAAAAGTGTTTTTTTGAATATAGAAACATTATTTATTTATTTAATATACATACTTCATACTTACTCTAAGTATACGAACACAAAAAATTCTGACTTTCAACAAAAATAAGTTAATATATTTTTAAATATTATTTTCTAAACCAGAAAGGTATACCAAAATCGATTTAACTCATAGCGGCATGGCACGAGATGTCAGGCTCATAGCCCCCTCCGTGGGGTGAAAGTTTAGGAAGCGGTGCTTAGACAATACACATCCACTCCAAAGATTGTCGTTATTGCTTTAATTTTCATGCGTAATGCTTTTTAAATGAGATGAATTATATTTACGGTGAAATGGATTTTGTTAAGAATATTTTTATGGTTACGTAAATTTTATACTTTGGAAGATTTTTAAGGTGCAGTACAGGGATGTGTTACAATTCGGCATTCATTAGTAGATGTGCTTTTTATTATTTTATATTTTTGTATATACCTATATCTTATTGTATTCTAAGGCCTGTCGTGGGGCAGGGGCAGAAAACTGTGTGACTGCAAACGTGATATATTATTGGTTCGATCCCCACTCGAACAAAATGAAAAGTTTAATATTTTTGCCACTTACGCGTGTAACGGAGTGGAGTGTGTTAGTTGGGAACTTAGCCCAATTCACTCGGCCCGTCCTGCCATGTGCGTTGTTTTTCTTTTTAGGGTTCAGCGCATAAAAAAAATACAAACCTATAAAAAATCACTTAGCTGGCACATTTTCCGGGGTCTCTTTTAAAGTAATATTAAATTTTAGTCATGGTTTTCAGAGTTGAAATTGATGTCCTATTAAAAGACGTGTGAAAAAAATTGGATGTAAATTAGTAATACCTATTATTATTTTTTTGTGGGTTGTACAACTTATATGACAGTGCTAAAATATTTTGTGTATTAAGAAAATTTAAGTTTAACAAATACTAATGATAATTTGCTTTGCTTTATTCAATTTAATTGGGCCGCGGCCGTTTGTAGTGAAATATCTTTATTTACTGAAAGTCTCTACAAATGTTCTCATCTTATTACTGGTACCCACTATGACATTGACTTATTTGCTATTTCCCACCGTAGAGAAAATACTAGACCGACAATATAATATTATAATAGAACACAAATGTTTCTCAAACAGTATTGAAATATATAACCATTAATACAATATGGTGCTATGTATTTCTTATTATTATATGTATTTCTGTCTCAAAAGAAAATGTCGTTAAATAGGCAACATTATGAAGCATTTATATACGATAAAGTGTGTCAGGCTTCCAGCTTTATTCTTAATAATCCAAGTATCAAAACACGCCCAAGTGATATGTCTCCATTGTATGCCGTACCAGTTCTCAAATGGTAATTATATAATTCATGTTTATAAGAAAGAAGGGGTAGTCGTCAAAATCAATGCGAATGCAGGCGGGGAACGTTGAAATCCTTAGAGGGAGGCGAATGTGTATCAACTGTAGCTTTAGAAATTCTGGAATATTGAGCCCCTTGTTGGGTAATATATTTTGTTCTGTTTAGTCAAAACAAACATGTTTAATTTTATTTCGTGGGAATAGTCATGAAGTATGATTGTAAATATGATGAATTGTAAATTAAATAAATATTAAGAGATTAACAAGATATCCTAAAAAGTTGATTTAAGGTTTACGTCAAAAATTCTGAACTAGGCTTTTCTAGTACTTTTAGAAATATTTAAAAGTACACAGGTGGGATAAGATATATATATTCTAATGTATTATAGAGGCCACGAGACGCAGAGTGACTGCAAAAGAGACAGGTTCCCCGCCATGTGCGGTTTACATTGGTTTAAGAACTATTTTGTGAATTTATGAAGTTTACACTACCGTTTAAAGCTTGAGTTTATAGAAAAAATCATTTTCAGGAAAAATTAGGCCAACATCGACCAAATTTATACCATAAATGCAACTACCTACTCGACAGTCAGCAACCGAATTAAATGAAGCGAAGCGATTTTTGTCCACAGCTGTCTGAACTGAGGTACTTAAGTCAATTGTTTTTAAAAAAATTAAGTTACCGTAATGTATATAGTAGAATACTTCTTTGATAGTTTTGTTATATTATATTTTTGTAAAAAAGTACTAAACTTGTCTCGTGTTCCGAAATAAAAAATAATAATAACATTAGATTTAATAAGAACAATGTATGGCTATGAAAGTAGATCTTTTTCATTCACATAAATTAACTTTTCTTGAACATTTTATATTATTAAAAATTTGTTTGTGCTATTTGCAATCCATTTAAAGTGCAAATTGCAAAACAAAGGAGAGAGAGAGAAAAAGTACAAGCCAAGGACAAGGACAGACCATACCAAGGTCACATAAAAATGTTCATGATGAAATTATATTAACAGGTCTTAGACTTCGATAACATAATTCGAAAATAATTGATATTCATAAAAGTGAGCAATTCAATCTATGTACTAATTAATTTTATTAATTTCAGTAACATCACGTGCCAAGTAGATTGATTCCAAAGAGTTTTAAAATAATCGAAAACAGTCTCAGTTAATGCAAGGCATCTCAAGTTTATCTCTACTAAATTTGAGGGCTTTTTATAGAAAATAATATATTTCATATAATAATTATACTTATAGTAAGAAATAATTATAATGTATATATTTATTTATCATCTTCGCGGCGTTGTCTACAAGCCGCAACTACTATTTGTAAGTGTGTCAAACAATGAATGAATAATAAATTATATAAATTTTTCACTTATGAAATATTAATACATTTTTATTAATTTAAATTTAAATATTATTTACTAACAATGGTGGCACGCAATCCTTTATAGGTACCTGACTTTATAAATATTGATTTCTGAAAATATTTACTGCTAAGATTCTTGCCAGCTCTCTATAGCAGCACTGTTTTCCATGACGGTTTTTTTTTTGTAAAAAGAATAATTTTAATTTTTTACAATTTTTTTAGTGTTCATTAAAATTTTGGAAAGAAAACTACGCAGCGGGATTTAAACTGGCGCCTATTGAACGACTTCCAAAACTCGCTTCATTCAAATTTTATACGTTTTCTTAATAAGTATTATAAGTTTTCTAAATAAGTAAATTTGCATTAATTTAAAAAAAAATGTGTATCGTACTTATTTCTTAGAATATTAAGCAATTAAATTTAATATATTTAAACTATACATAGATAATAATTTGGTAGTATGTTTAGTAATGAATATTCGATGATTTAGGCACGTCGAGAGAATAAGTGATGAAATAATGGTATGAAATACATGTACATGAAGCAAGAGTTAGTGGAAAGGGGGGTTGGGGGAGATGGACCTTCGAAAATATACTACCTGTAATCCTGGAAGAAGAAAACACGTCGACCGTCCCCGAAGAGTACTCGTATGTGTGGAAAGGTTCATAGTTGACGAGGTGTAAGAAATATGCAGCAACCGTGTAGGTGTTCTTAAATAAAGCACGAAGTAAAAAGATATTCACTTAGAATATATCAGTATGTATTACAATAATATTTTATTTTATCATTTACGCATCGTTGTAGATATCTTGTATTAGTAAAGAGAAATTAGTGAAATATTTTTTATATTTCTCTTTTTGTGTCTTCCGCAGACGATAGGGTAGACGATAGGAACGTGTCAACCTAGTGTTAAGACACTCCGTTCGACGCACACGAGGAATTGCGTGTCACGTTGCTGGAACTCAACGTGTTGCCTTGTTATCAGAGTGAGGAAATTAAAATATGGAACATTGATTTCTTCTAGTGGGGATCGAACCCACAAACTATTACTTTTACAGTCGGTTGTGCCCCTGCACCACGACAGACTCTATGATGTTTTGACCAGGTAAAATAAGAATTTACAATTTGTACATAATTATATATCTCAATTTGATAGCTAAGTGAAATAAGCTATTAGTGACAGCCGCAAATGCGTGAATAAAAGTAAACTTTCACATTCATATTAAATATTATTATAATATGAAGAAAAAAAAAACTTAAAATTCAGCAACCCGTCCAACTTGAACACTCGTAATTCTTTGAACTTAAGTGGTTTTATGTATAGAAAATTGGCTTCGTCCGTTTGTCTGTCAATAGGATCTGTTGAAATCTTTTTGAAGGACGCCAGTAGTTTATTCAGGTGTCCCGCGCTACGTTATGTAAAGTTGACAGATTAAAGCTGCACTGAATGGAAATGTTATTGGCTTTACAATTTTGTCATAATTTTTATACTAACCGTAATTCTTCAAGGTATACCTCGTCTGTGGTCGTTGGTTCATTGACATTAAATTGGTAGCTCTATTCATTAGATAGTTTGAGTAAAGAACATTTTTTTGCAATAATAGCTTTGACGTTTCCTATTTGAAGTTTCTGTTTTATTTCTGTATACCATACAATAGGTTGGAGCGATCAACTTAAACATATTTTTTATAATCAATAGAAATTATGAATACGTCTATCAATTGCTAATATTTAAAACAATTAGGATATATAACCATTTTAATATATAGATCCGAGAGTGTCATTACATAATATGTTAAATATTATTTACAAGGACATTATTATTGTTGAAATGATGAAAAGGGATGTAAAGCGATATAACGTAGAGCTTTGTTTACTTATTTGTGGACATCCGATACTGTCTAAACGATTTTAAAATATTTTGATTTATAAATACTGTGTAAATTAAATATATCCCTTATAATAGAATATACACATAAAATAATACAAATGCGTCGTATTAAAAATTATTTTCCTTACATTTGTAACGTTCATTTTTTGTAAATCTCTTAATGACAAAATTACTTTTAAGTAATAGAAGACAAATGCTATCTTGAAATATAAATTATTAACTATAAAATATTGTAAAATTAAAAACAAAATTGTGCCAAAAACAAAGAAGCTGATCAAAGTAAAATACGAATCAAGTATCAAAATAATCTTAACTAGTCCACTTAATCACCGGAAACACGTAAAATCCTCGTGTTACATCATAAACTGGGTAAGTACAGAGCTTTAAGCTCGCCGCCATGCAAAATCCAACTAAATCCACGTTGAAAAAACATTCCTTTTGTCCTTTTTATATTTGAACTGTAACAAAAACCAATAATTTCACGCTTTCGAATAACGTGTGTGCAGACCCAAGCAAACACCATATATTAAAAAGTTGTCGTACTATTTACAATCGTTTTACTTTATTTATTTTATGAATCTATTGTTGCTTGTATAAATATTGATCCAAGAGAGCATTTAACACATCCCACCGGTCTATCTGCTTGAGACTGGCCGGCAGATGGCATTAGCGGTGAGAAAGCTTCTCCAACTATAAAAGCTTATTTCTTAATTTGTGACTTACGTGTTTTATATTAATTATTTTTATTTTTTTGTTGAAAGTACTTGAAAAAAGTTAATGATAATATTTGCTTAGCTGCTAACGCTGCTTAACATAATATGTCTCACGTTCGGTACATTGCTAGTACTAGCGTCTCTTTGTCGTAATTACTTGAGTTTAACTATTTTGTAATTTTATTCCTCTCGAATTCAACAAGAATGATTTTCTTAGCTGTCAACATTTCTTGGAATATTATTGTTAATAAGCATAAAAAATAGTATGATATATTTTTATTTAATGTTAAAAGTATAGAACAATTGGCGTAATATATTACAAAAACCACTATTTTAAATATTAAGCATGCGTTACTTCTTGTGTAAATAAGTGCGAAAATCGCAAATGTTTTATATTTCGCCAGATTCATTTACATGTATTTATTTATCATAATTTATTTACATTTGTAAGTAAAAGTCGTTGAAATTTACACTCTACTCTTACATAGGTAATTAGTATAAAAGTTTTCTTAAACACATGTAATGAGTAGTATATTGCTATTATGATACTTGAATAAAAAACAAAATATTTATGTGTCCATAAAATTATTATCTCAAACTTGGGATCAGTACTGCAACGGTTTGCTGAGCGTCGAGCATTTGTGAATAGCTGTTTATAAATGTAGTTTAAATACTTATATTTTACAAGTGACTTCACCTGCTTTTTGAAAATTGTTAATCTGGATGCTAAAATTTGTATTTATACCTGATTTATTTACTCTAATTATTAGAAAATACAATGTATGTAATAATCAATAGATAATAATGGTTACGATCAGTATACATTTTATACGATTTTTAAAAGTATTTTGTAAGTATTTTATTAAAAACAACCTTTTACGAAATCTGTGATGCAATATTATTCGGAATTAGTGATGTGATATTATTTATAAAATATATCATCATATATTTCTACCAAATTAATAAAAAAGAATCTAAATACAAATTCTCTAAAGTTCAAAATTAGAAATTTAAACATAATCACTGTAAAGTCACTGAATAATAAAATAAAATTGATGGAACCTTTTTTAAATTACACTGTACATGTATACATTACGACTACAGTTTTATATATGTGTAGTATTTTATAAGATATAATCATAAGCAAACAACACAGGGTTAATATGCATATTTATATATATTTATAAACCGGAAAGCACATGGTAACACTATTTTTTTCTATCATACTTACAATGTGTGAAACATTACGTACACATAGTTAGCATAGAACTTGTTAATTAATTTTAATTTCCTTGTTGTGGAACATTTAAGAAGGTGGAATAACTGAACTGAGATTTGGTAAAAATGTCGGCTTCACTAGGCCAAGTATACACGAGGGATTATTTTAATTGATTTTCTTTAATCTTCAATATTGAAAATGTTTAATTCTTTTTTTTTCTTCATATAATGTGACATTTATGAAGTCAATGGAGCTGAACCAGTAAACAAATTAAACTTAACTAAATTGAAAAATTTTACGCATTTCATTATATTATCAAACTAAAACTGTTACAATAAAAAGTTGTATTAATTTATTTACAATACCTATATCAGTAGTATGTAATAGTTTACGGTAATATCCAGTAAGAAGACACAGTGGATTGAATTAGTGTTTAGAATGTTTTTTGATAAATTATATTATTTAAACAATTATGAATAACTCAGCTATATCATGCTACATAATTATAATATATTGTAAACAATTGATATAAAAAAAATTAAAATTGCCTTTTGTTAAAGTTAATTCAATTACAAAAATACAGTAAGATATTAATGCGTACATTTAAATAAACATATGTTATTAACATTTAGTTTATGCTTATTGTGTATGAAAAATACAAATGTTTTCCTTTTGTTGATGTAGATAAAGTTAATTTTCGAAATTAAATAATCTCACGGAGAGTAAGGCGAATTGAATTATTTTAAAGTAACCGTAATCGTGGAGGTAACCAAAAGCCTTGGACTTACTTAATTTAATTTCTGTGTTTCTCCAATTACCAGTATATGAACTAAAATGTATGCATTTTCATTGTGATCAGATAAAAATTAAAAAGTACAGTCCCACAACGTGAGTCCTCGGGCCAGCAGACGTCATTAGCGAAGCTGCTTTCTAATGCCTAACTGCGCTCCATTGTCGCGGTATAATGAGGAACTAACGACTGAACCTTACTGAAAATGTAAAAATAGACGCTTTTTATCGTTTCCAGATTCATTGTGAAGCGGCCATTGTTCACATGGTTTGTGCTCAGGTTTATACATACGTTCCGTGGTTGATTATGAGTTTAAAAGCTTCTAGAATAAACTATTGAATTCCCACGCCAAGGATATAGTTATGGTTTATGTTTTGTATTTCCAAATAGATAAAGAATGTATTTCAATATGCGATGTTTTTTTACTGATATCTTTCTCTACATCAAATAAACTTGGCTGAGGCTTAAAGAATAAAAAACTATTAAACATTTTTCTCATTTTGTCACTATAATGAGATTGAAATGATTATTCCAGTACTAGGCTCATTTGTTTAAAACACTGAATTGCATTCGCATTCTATTGTACTTGTATATTATAGATTATATATTTACAACGCACTGAAGTTGTTACTATTATGAAAGTTTAACATTATTATGGAAACTGCATAAGCACCGACGTAAAAACTAATGTATAATAAGATGATATAACAGATTCTCAGCTTCACGCTGTATCCCGCACATGGCAGGGTAGGCAAAGGGAACTTGGGAACCTAGTGTTAATACGCTCCGTTCCACTTTCGTTCCCTATTTTCCGCCGAATTTGAGGCGTTGCGTGTTGAGTGGCGGGACTCAACGCCGCAGCCGCGCCGTTTGCCTTGTTATCAGAGCGAAGAAATGAAAATATTAAATATATAAATTTAAAATATTAAATATTTAATTTCCTCGAGTGGAGATCAAATCTGTTGGCTACAGTCACACGCTAGTGCCGCTGCGCTACGACTTGCCAGTGCAAGGCAATTTTTGTATTTTTATGTTGGTAAAAAAAAGTATAGTACCATTATAAAAGAATAGTAATTCTAGGGTTCTTATGGGGCCGTTAGAGCCTCAGATCACCCGAGCCACAATGGCCTTGCAGATAGAAATAAAGACAGCAACAACTCTGCTTAGTGGTTCTTAGCCTACGACATCGATATTTCTTTTCTTTTCAGATTAGTGATGTAAAATTTAATACAATAAAATAATTTTGGCTTATATAAAACTTCAAATAATATTTTGTATTTATATATTATGTAGATGTACCCGTAAATATAGGCTGCAAGTTCCACTTGCACATTTACAGAGCTTGCCTAGTTCAGTGAATTATTGATATAGAAATGAATTACATAGTATTAAATAATTTATACCACTTATAATACCTATAATAAATTTATTTGTATATATATTATATTAAACAGATACAAAAAATATAAATATAAAATGATACTACACAAATATATATATATATATATATATATATATATATATATATATATATATATATATATATATATATATATATAAAATGTATACATTCTATATAATATAATAAAAACATACTAAATAAGCAATAAATATAAATAAATAAAAATTATAAAAATAACAGAGAACACACGTATAATATTTAACCATAATCATTGGGTATTGAATATTGCGGTATTGCTGCTAGAATATTTTTTTACCTAACACATGAGCTATCTAGCCTGACAATACATTTAGCACGTTTCAAGTTGGTATGGGCTTGCTATATAAACACCGTAAGTTTGTCTTCGTGAGATTTATCTCCTCCTCCGGATCACCGTCACAGGTCATCCCGCGTCCCAACAAACTACGTAAACATTCCTACTCTATTGTAGTAAGATTAATTTTGTTAACACTCGGGAGTTCCTTTCAGGATTCATAACTATTCATTTTTCTTTTGTCGTGTATTCATTTGTGGTAACGTTTATACAATTTTGTTTATATAAAGCGTCCTTTTATAGAATGACAGAATCACTTTGGTGTTGACATTATAATGTTTAACTGAAAATGTCCTTATAAAATTTAATATGTTTTATACTACAATAGATTAAAAAAAAAACACTGATATAATTGATGAATACTATATACAATTTGTGATTAAATGAATAGTAATTAAATATAAATATCTTATTTGTAATTTTTATCATTTCATATTGTACAGTTTTTCCTTAAAGTTTCCGCCGAATTTGAACAATTGCATCCAATTCCTTGAGCGGAAATCGAATCCAGTACCTGTCACATGTACAGTCGCATGCTTGTTATGTGTCCCTGTGCCACAACAGACATCATATTAAATGAAGCTCTATTATCTTAGTTTAATATTATTATTATTTACATTTTGTATTATACATTTTAGGTAAATCAATCGAATTGGGTCAATCTTTCTGTAACCACGGGCTATTGCAAAATGTACGAAACGTCAGGTTTCTGTGATGTATACGCGTTTAATCCTTTTAAAAAAGTTCCATTTTATTTATTGTATATTTAATTAATATTATTGAGTCATATGTTAACTTTAAATAAACCTATACCAAAGAAATGATGAGATGTAACAAAGAAATTAAAGAGAAAAGTGGCCGGTGGTGTTATTCTTTGGAATGAAAAATAAACTCTTTAACCTGTAAATTCAAAAAAAAGTCTGTAAATCTGATAATAGTACATTATTATTAAATTTGCAGATGTCAAAAATATGTTATTGATAATATTTATGGCAGTCTCATGGATTTTCTTGAAAGAGGTATAGGGAAACTAGACAGATTATTTTATGCTGCCACTCTCAAAAAATATATCACTATCAAGAATTAAACATATGAACTTCAAAGAGGTAACGTGACAATGTTAAAATAAACTATTGCATACATTATTTTATTAGCAACAACGTTTCGTTTGCATTCGAGTGGTAAATAGAGGTGAATCCATACCACTACCGTTTCTTAAAGTAAGTAAAATTCTTTAAGAACACCAACGAAGTTACGGACACCAACTTGTAAAAAAATAATGAAGATATTCTACGTATAGATTAAAATTGATAAATAATAACTGTTTTAACTTTTCAGTTACCATTCACATATTATAAATTTAAAATTTACAAGCATTTGCAGTTCCGTTTATTGAGTTCGTTAACATAAAGCATTTTAAATGACTGTATCTTCGACATTTGAGTCTCGCCGCCAGCAAACCGATAATTAATTAAATCATTCCATTTGCACAGACAACCCAGTCATTATTATGAATTAAAATATTTAACATCGATATACGTATTTAGAGTCGATTGACATAAATTACCTACATGTTTATATCAGATTAGGAAAGGATGGGGGGAATGGGGGAATTCGATTCCGCGTTTTGTCTTGATACCAGAACGAGGAAAATGAACATATTAAATATATAATTTGCTTCACTGGACATTGAATACACTACCTGTCTTAATGAACATTATTAATAACAATGATTTGTAATAAGTCTTAACAAATTATATTTACTTCTAATATCATAAGACTCAACTAATCGACAATATTACAAAGCCCTGAAAAATATTTTTTAAGGTTGCAAAATTGAACTATTGCAGTCTTTGCGTGATGCGCTGACACAATGTAAGCGTACACCGATCCGGGGCCACTGTTTGGGAATCACTTCGCTTTTGTACCAACTAGCCAAAACAAACACTATATGCAATATACATAGACCCTTTGTTTAGAGACGTGTGATTTATTGGCATCGTCGGATTTGGTCGAGTGTCGGTGTTCCGTTACAACCATTAGATATACCCTTATAGAACTATAAAGTTTTGTTAATCAAGCCCTCGTAAGGACGCCCTCGGCATTTGACGAAGTAACTACGCTTATTGGATACTGTTAAGAGGTATACAAACTCTATTAAGGTATTAAATTACGCTACTTGCTCATTTTTTATATTTACAATATTATTTAACGGAAGTGACAAATTTACTTACTTTTTATTATGTGCTCAGATTATTGATATAAATTCGTAATAAATCACATTGATTAGTGTTAACTATAAGAGAACAAAAACTTTACAATGTACGTATATGTAAACTTAAATTAATATATTGTCAACGCTGTCGTGGGCGATGGGGCACAATCTCCACTCCAGGAATTGAAATATTTAATATTTTCATTTCTTTGATGCGGCTACAACACAAAGAGGTGTATACCACAACTCCACACGCAACGCCTTAAATTCGGCGGAACGCGGGGAACGTAAGTGGGCTGACGCCTAGTGAGAATAGAGGGTCTTAACACTAGGTTTCCAAGTTCTTTCTGCCTATCCTGCCATATGCCAATACCAAATGCCATGCTATTACCAATAATAAGATTGTAAGTAAGTTGTATGGTTAAGTAATTTTAGTATTTTGATATAAAGTAGATATTGTTTTAATCAATGATTTATATATTAAGAAATAATTTTCACCAGGAAGGACGAGCTGTAGTTGTTCAAAAACACTCGAATAAAGATTCGTTCTCAGTAATCTCAAGAATTACTTATTTAGAAAGCTTGTAGAAATTTTAACGTAGCGAGATTTGAAGCCGCGCCTCTTAGGTCCAGGCTCTCTGACCACCATACCATATGTTTTCAATGCTACGCTCTAATTTTCATACGTTTTTCTTAAAAAAAGTATTTTTCTTTCCTTTAGGATATTAACACTAAAAATCTTAAATAATTTTATTTGAGAAGTAACTTATACTATGTTACAAATTATTACAAAATTTCCTTTTAAACTTTAAATTAAACCCACCGCAACCTTAATTTACCGTAGCGCCTAATTATAACATTGTCAACAAAATTGTTTTATAAATATTTGGGCGTAGAATACCAGGATCACGTATAATACAGTAATTAAAAGATAAAACACTTCCAAATGTCAACAGCGAGGAGGTTAGGCCGGACAATGAAAAGGAGGGCCATGGTGACATCTGCTTTTAACATAATTAAATATCTTTAAATAGCAGCGGCGACCAACCCTGTGGTTTTTAAGTGCCTCCGCATTAAATTTAGTTTTTGAGATGATTATGTCGCGTTCAGTGCTAACATTACGCTTTGAGTTATCGCTCAGGATTTACACCCCTGCCTTTTATAGCGCTTGCCCTAATTTTTCTTCCCGGGGACGGCGGAATAGCAAATCAAAAGGAATTTAATAACGCAAGGAAAGTGCCTGATATTTTAACGACTCTCAAACTATTGATGCCAGTTACGCGTGTTATTTTTCTTTCAAAAGTTTTCTCGAGCTTATTATGTGATTTACAATGCGTCTGCGGCTTTTATTGTGATATACTCATGAACTTAGTTTAAGAATAGGTCAGATTTGAAATGGGAAAATTTCTTGGTCTATAATACAAGTCATAATAGTTTTAGATAGATTATTTTAAAAAGAAATGTATATTATTAACTGTTGAAATTTTATTGAATTTATTCTAGTTGAACAAAGAAAAATAGCTTTTTACATTACTATATAATTTCATATATAAAAAAATGGACGTAAGATCAAAGAATAGATACTTTATATATCTTATAGGTAACAAAAAAATTGAAATTAACTTCAATCTCTATTTGTATAGATCTATTCCATAGAATTCCATAGAAAATGTTAATTATTTTTACATTAATTATAGTCACGATATTACCCGAATGTAAACAATTTACGAAGGTATACATATATAAATATGTATCTAATAGTATAATTATAGTTTGCACAAGTATAAATATCTTATCAAAAAACATCAAACTCAAAAAGTTAATTTCGTATAACATTATAAACTTTTAGACATCAGAATTTCTGATGGTGCTATAACGGATTATATTTTGATTTTTATTTGTAATTAAAAGTGCGTGTTACGAGCTACCATCAGTATGAAAAAGCATAAAGTCCACCCCGAGCTTTATCTTAGATTTAAACAAAAGAAACATTTGGGATTACCTTTAATTTAAAACAGTCTTAACATTCAGCTTAAGTATCTTTTTTCACTTATCTTCAATTCGGCCTCGACTGATAGCAAACAAAAGCGTAAGAACTTTCTTAGACATTTCAGTTAAAATAAGTCTATTGCATTATTATCACTATAAGTGATGTTTAGTGTAGCACCAGCCAAGCATCACACAGAGCCAAGCTTTTTATTTTGTGGTATTTAAAACACTTATTTTACTACTTTTTTAAATAATTTTAACAATATTGTCTCCGCTTCATGCTATATCCCGCACATGGCAGAGTAGGCAGAGGAAACTTCGTAATCTGATTTTTAGACACTGTTCCGTTCCATAACCAATCTTTTGTTTATATCCACTTTACTTTAGAAACAAAAAAGACTACGGCTATAATTCTAAGAAACAGAATATTAAGTAAATCATTTATTTTTAAATCACTCACATAGCATAAAGTATATCCCGAAAATAATATTTAATTTTTTAATGAAACTATTACATATTGAACTAACTCTAATATTATTTTATATTCCATGGCAAATGTTTCCGAAACAACCATAAAAGCCTTTCAACTATTAACGTAAAGTCGCTTGAGTAACGATTATAAGACAAACGTTAAGATAACGGTATTATTATATTATTTGAGCTAGTCCCACAAAAAGTGTATTGAATTATTAATTTTGTTTAATTAAATATTAGTTCTGCTTCATTTATTTATCTACTTTCCAACTAACTGGGTGTATAATAATAACACCTTTCATTAATTTCTTTTTTCTTTTTAAATTCCTTTCACAAACCTTCATATTATGTGAACTGATGGTCCCTACAAGAAAACTATCGTAATTTATAATATAGTTATAATAGTTATAATACCTTTCTATAATATTATTTACAGTACTTAATTAAGCAAAAAATGTAACCGTCAGATCATTTATAGATGAACTTAAAATAAAATAGAAATTTATACAAATTTAATGAGGCGTTGATAATTTTGTTTAATAAAAATAAAAAATGATATTTTTGTATAAAAGTAGGATTTATAATATCATATAGGTATATTAGAGCAAAATCACAATTATCATGTATTTAACATTTAAGTAGGTGCTTATCGAACTCACCACCGAACCTCAAAAATGCCTGTAGTTACAGGTATACATCAACGTTATTATATCTTCACATTTTCTAATAGATCTATTGAATGTAGAATTAAATCATCACTCGTTTTGTAATGATTCAATTGTAGATATATTTATAAAATATTAAATTTTCGAGACGATTGTGGGTTCATTTTTTACTCGGGCGATTGTGGGTTTATTTTCATTGCTTAGCTCTGGTGCGCACACAATGCGTGGTGTTTTGTAAATTTTGCAGAAACTGAGGAGTGTCTTATAAAATAGTCCAATATTCTCATATATGTAACTTACCATACACTAAATCTAATCAAAATTAATTGCTTAAGTATCTCTCAGATGAAATAATTTATTGTATCTATTGTATTCTTATCGGTCCTTAAAACATAACTATGAATATCAGAAACAATGTTAATGAGGCGTTGATAATATCATAGTATTATTATAGTATTTTCTATTCAGCCTTGCGTATTTTTTAAGATTCTGGCTTAAAGCTCATATATTTCCTAACAATTATTATCCTATCTCAATCCTTCATTTTGTGTCTAATACGTATGGCTTATACCCAATTGGTCGCCTGCTTACACAAACACAAAATTCTTTGTCACAGTTACGCTCTGACCAAAGTGTGAAACGATAAACATTCCGTTATAGACAATAAGCAACTAAATATTTGCTCTGTTAGGTCTTGTTTGATTTGATCTGATATAAAAGTTTATAATTATGTATGTAAAATTTGTAATTTATAGCAAAGCAAAGTTTTTGGTAATTTGTACACAAACCAATATGAATGTATTCTCTGATCGTTTTGGTAAAGGTGGCCTGGAAGATATCACCTTTGGTGATAAGGCCGCCTTAATACCAAACTTTTCCGCATTTCTATTTTATTGGTTATATTTTGAAATGATGTAATAAAGCGTTAAATGTTTTACGTTCTATGAATATATTCTATAATATTTTGATGGAACCGTTAACTCTGTTACCAGTAGAAATACGCCTTTCCACATTCATCTCCGTCTCTATTTAACATACTTCACAGATATACTACCTCGTTCACTGGTTCTAATATCTTATCATTTACGCTGATCTTGCATTCTGTCCTCTCTTCATTTCTTTCAAATATCAGTACCTTCGTCTTGCTTGCATTCAGGCTTAGACCATTGTTAGCACACCTTTTTTGCTACACAGAGTGGTAACTGATGGTACAATCAGCACTGCATCATCTGCGTACAGCAGGCAATAATTTATATTCAAGTCTACCTGCACTCGCCTGTCACTTTGTTTCACTCCTTGAACACAGCTATTCGAATAAATACAAATTGAACAACCAAGCTGATATGGCGCAACCTAGCTTAACACCCGATTGAATGCCAAATCAATGACACATGCCAGCTCCTACTTGCACGTAGGGTAAGTGATCTCTGTAAAGAGACTATACAGCCTGTAGCAAGGGTCCGCTCACATTGTACCAGGATAATATCTTCCATAATCTCTTTCTTACAACCATGTCAAACTCCTTTTCTAAGCCCACAAAACGCGGAAATCATTTTGGTTTACTGACAATTTTTTTTCCGAGATCATATGGAGGGAAAAGATCTGATCCATACACCCTCTTCTGTGTGATCTGTGATCTGTGAACAGTTGCCTTTATACAAAGATACGATAACCACACCTCGTCCATCGTCTGGGACCTCACCAGATTTGTAGCATAAATTGTACAAAAACCGGAACAAGTCCAAGACGCGTGGCTCACCATATTCAATCATCTCGGCATAAACTCAACCACATTTCAAACATCGTATGGCACTCTCAACTTTTTTATACTGATTTCGCCATCGACTACATCAAGACTCAGCGTTTCCCTGTTATTAGAGGCAGAGGCATCCTCTCATTCATACTTCTCGTAATATTTCACCCATCGCTGCAAAATATAATCTGTTAAAAGATCACCGTCATTCGAAAGAAATAATATTTATATAAATATAAATTAGGTATATATGTATCATCTTATCTTAATACAAAATTCCTCTCTTCAAAGACAATCCTATCAGAGATTGCTAATAGCAGTAAGACTTTGTACAGTCTGTATTGTACCTAAAAAATTATGTACTTTCATCCGTATCAGCTAGGTGTTTGCCATTATCTGTGACTTTGTGTATAACTATCCATTTAAATTCTTTCACGTTTTAGTAAATACGTATTTAACTTTGTAACTTACATAATGTTCATCTATATTGTGAAATTATTTTATATAAAAAAAATTAACATCACATGGAAATTGAAGCCAGAACTTCGCCATAGAATTAGTAATATATGTAAATGTAAACCAATTACAACTGTTTTTCCATTATTTTTCAAATGAACGCCTAGTTAAATGGTAGTTAAAACAAACCGTTGTTAAATATAAAAGTAGACGACATTCCATTGTATTCATTTGCATGGCGATTAAATTAAAACTTTTGAAATTGCCTAAACGTGGCCAGTGACCGAAACCACAATACATATACAGAACGGTATTTTATCATTACTAATTAGGCACTACTTATATGTATAGTTAAAAATAACTCGATACGAACCAAAATTGAACCTTATATTAAAATATTTGGCTGGGACTACTTAATTGTCATAATATAAAGAGTACTACAGTTATAATTTATTGCCAAGACAGAGAAAAACGATAGGATTTTTTCAATTTTTTCTACAAATATATATATATATTGTCTTTTAATATTTTGCTACATCATTAAAAAAGTATTAAAAATTAAAGAAAAAGAATTTGTGTTATAATCATATATTTTGTAATTTATATTTAATAATAGAAAACCGGTTAGATGAAACTAACTTAATCGTCTGGCATATACATTTAAATATTGGTCAAGTGAACTTTGACTTTAGGCTTATTAAGCTCACCCGATCGGGGCTATTGTTATTACTAAATAATTATTTAACCAACTACCCTCGGTTTACACTGAACTCAACTGCATCACATTTTGAATTAGGCACGGGTTGTCGAGCATATTAACTGTAACAAGTCCTGTAATGACAGATATTCAGTTAGATATTTTAAGAATATTTATTGTTATAGTAGAAGAATTTTTATTGATTTAAATTTGTATTGTAAATACCATATAAATTTGACTGATTAAACTGTAAATCAAGTTAAGATAAAAATATCGATAAATTAACATTCTAATAAATTAATTATAGTGATTTTTACAGAATTTAAATAAAACTATTACTTTTTGAACATATTATTTACTCCTATACATTACTAATATATATTACTTAATTCGTAGAGTTTTCTAAAGTTTCTACTTAAATATACACAATTATATATTCGTTTAAATTAATTGCAATTAAATACATATATACTTATTTCACTCAATGAAATGCCACATAAATTTAGAAAACACCAAACTAGAATGTAAGATATCTCAAAAATTATATACATTACATTTACTACACAAAAGTTTCTTTCGCTATTCTGAAAAACTCTTCATATCTCTACATCTTACTAGAATTACTAGCAAAAATAACTGTGAAATTAACTTTTTACTTGAATTTCAAATGCAAATGATCACATATTTAGCTATTAAATTAAACGGTTCGTCGCAACGTGTATTTTCAAAATAATATGTGAATATATTATCACCGGTTGTAAAAAAATTATAGCAATTAGCACACATTTTGTACGAATTAAATGTAAATTTTATTATTTTTAGTCAAATTAAGAATGGAATAGAGATCAGAGCTAAAAAAAGATAAAAATTCTATACCTAATTTTACTCTTTCGAGGAAAGTGTTTTATATTTGGATATCTGCTAAATAACTATTAATATATTTTTAGATTATTTCTTAAATAAAAATGTATGTGAGGCTTAATTATATATAATTATTTTATTCACAATTTTTCTAAAATATTATAGTGTATGTAAGAACTTTTAATATTTAAATTAATCGGTACTTTTTATAATACTTTTCTATTAGACAAATGGCGTTCTTAGGCTAAGTTTTTATCACATCATAGAAGGCAATAATCGTTAACACTTAGATAGTTTATAAATCTGACTTATACATGGTCATTATGAGTTCAAAAGGTTAGTTTCAATAGACTTCTATAGAAAGCTTTAAAGTCAGAATTTAGTATCGTGAAATTATAACATGCACATCTACATACATTTTTGAATTTTTTTGTTTTTTGAATTTTTATAAGTATGTGAATTAGAATGATTTTAACTGTATTTTATGTTAAGTGTATCGCTATATTGCGTTATGTATAACGTTTTATTGTAATCAAATTAAGAATAAGAAACATTATAACTGTAGTATATAAAATGTAAATTTTCGAACATTCCAAAAAAATATTACAGAAATTAGAGATTACTTTTTATGGCAATTAAATAAATTAGATTTTAATAAAAGGTAAAAAAAGTCAGCTTTTGTTACTAGAAAAATTATGCCAGAATATATAAAAATAATTTAAGGCTGAAAATATGTTTTTTTTTAATTTTTTAAAAATTTTCCCAACGACTACTTATTGTTTGTTTTAATAATTTATTTTTGTTGGAAAATTGAACATAATAAATTATTGTATCTTCTTTTATGGTAAATAATATATACCGTTAGAACTTCAAACTCAGATGGTTATTATAACCAACTTCTCGGCGAATTTCATACATAATAACGAAAGAACGATGTAAAAATGCTGATATCGTTTGATTTAGTTGATTTAGAAACTAGATTATTACGGTGCTCCAAAGGATCATATGATCATATACCATACGCTATTAAACATTATTTTCAGCTTGATATTTCCACGCGATCATAAGACAGGTCGTCTTGACAGACGGGCAAAACAGTCATTCTTTTGTATTTCAAAAACTTTGCGAAATGTTCTAAGCAGAGGATAAGGAGTTCCTTGTGACGACGGACTCATAAAAAATATATTTTATATGCGAAATTCTCAAATTATGTCAATGAAATTATGAGATTTAGGAGTTTCACATAAAAATATTTTTTAATTAAAATCACGTCAATCAAAAATCTTATAAACCATACACATATATCACTATACTGTATATTTCCCCATCACCATTACCTCATTCCCATATAAATGAATTAAAACTGAATTGAGTTTAGAGGAGATTAGCCGATTTGGAAGATTATCTGGATGTGTTAAACGTCGTGTTGTAAGGGAGGGTCGGGTTTTGTTTAATTATGGATAGTGCTCCTCCCCCGGTCAAACTGTCTGCAGGAAGGTAGGACGGAGCGCAAAAATACCTGCGCAAAGTATTTAAGAGATAAAATTTTAAACGACGTAATGTACACTAATGATACATGATAATCTAATGAAGATTTAAAGTTGCAGGAGTTGAGGATCATGAACGGAGTGACGTTTTCACTATTTTATTTCTTCCTATAATCTGATAAGAAACCAACATTTTTTTTTCAGTGAAGCTCGTATCAGGGTTAGGAAATCCTGCTGAAGAAAAAAATATACGTTATTATATACTCCTATAACGTTGTTTCACGTTGTTTGACTTAATAATAATTATTTCATTGCTACTATTTATTTAATTTCGTTTGTACGAAAATCTTAGTTATGAAAAATTGTTAAAGTATGTGAAGCCAATATATTATTAGGTGGCTAACGTATAGTCCAGATATAGCTCTTCGCTTTCTGCCTGTATTCCGGACATTGATTGTGCAGTAGCACTTCAATGCCTAGTTCTGTCTTATCTGATCGAAAAAATGAAAATAGTTAATTGCGCTAAGTGGGGATCGAATTCATAACTCGAATTTACAGCCAGCCATAGTCCCACCACGCCACAATGGCCTCACATTATTAATACTTAAAGAATAATGATTCTACGTGAGCGAAGTAGCAGTGTATATTAGGTACAGCAGCTAACAGATTACTATTAAGATTTAACGATTTAACATACTTTCCTGTATAACAATCTCGCGTGGGCATTCTGAGCATTATCTCCTATTAATTTATTCTAAAAGTATACCCGTTACAATATGAGTTATAAACGCTATTTCATTTCGCCTCTATCTTGTATCTGTGTATTAGTAGCTCGAATGATAAATCTGATTGTTTGAATCTCCATGGTATTTTTAGGAGACGTCAGGTTTGTTCGACGTTAACAAATTACTATAGCCAAGTTAAACAATATAAGCAGTTGCCGTTTAGGTTATCTCTGGAGTTTTCGTTTTGGATAAAAGGTACCTCTATCTATTGCTTAAATGTCATTAGACTCGAGTATGGTTTGGATAACGTTTGTTTGTTCATCCATGATTATCATTTTATTGTCATTTATACAAATTATATTAGTTCCGATATCTTACTTTTCTGAGTGAATATTATGTAAAGTATTATAGATAAAGTGTATTGTTGAATTCCGGAAATCGACAAGAAATATTTCGAAAAGTGGGAAACGGAGTTAATTATTATAGGGCTCCCTCTGTCTACCGCACTATACGGGAAACAGCGTAAAACTGCTTACTTATAATTATAATGTTTTTAAGTTGTATGATGTTATTTAGAGACAAATGTAGTCTACATGTATCTATAATGGAAAATGTAAAATTGTAAGAAAAAGTTTACCACGAATAGAATGAGTAGCTTACCTTTACCACATTAATTTTATTAAGAAACTATTCATAATATTTCTAACATTTCCCGTAATTTAATTTTTTTATGTATATCATTATTTTCCATATATAGTGAATAGACGAAACTAGGTCATTTAACTAGTGCTGGTATCTCTGGGCGCGGTTGCGACGCTATCTTTTCAGTAGAAGCGATTTGTATGCTTATCTCTATAAGGTTGATAGGTCAGCGTCAAGACTTTGCTTCTACTATTGAACGTATCGATACTTGCATGATTGCGTTATATGTCCATACCAGCACTCGTTTATACTGTGCTATGTTATTTATATTATATTATATTTATAGACTTAATTACAAGACCTTATTTAAATCTTATCAATATTTTTAATTTCGTCAACATATTTAAAGCTAACTTACATGGATACTTTCACTATTGTGACAATAGTAAGTTGCTACAAATAGTAAATAATAGTCTCTGTACGTCGAACGGTTGCCGGTGCATTCCTATTTTCAATACACCACTGATTTATGGATGTTGCTGTAGACAAATGATACTAAAAGTAAAATTTTGCTATATTACTTTTATTTCTAACTTTATCTTAAGTACACTTCTTGTTGAGATAGACCTATTTTCGAATGTATTTTAATAAATTATATTATTATATTACTTTACGGAAATGTAAGCTATTGTATTGACATACGGGTGGGTATACGGAGAAGTCTTGTGAGTCAGATTTGTCTGTCTAATTTTATACTCCACTAGCTTTTACCTACGGGTTCTCTCTTGTGTTTAGATGGAAATAGCTAAGAGTTATGACACATTAAATATTCTAAGTTCCCGTTGTATTTTTGACCGCAGATACAAATTACATCGAAACTATTAACGTGAACTTGTCAAATAACGTATAGCCTTCCTCAATAAATGGACTAAATTACTAACTGAAACGAAAATAATTTTGACTTAAACTAATAATTCTTGAGATTAGTGCGCTAAAGAAATTGTTTAAATTTCTTTATCTTTATAATATTAGTAAGCTTAGACGCTAATTCATGAGATTTAGGACATGAATGTACACGTGACAGTCGTCAGTCCAATTCGAGTCAACTATGTTATAAATATAAAATTATATAAATTCACTAAGAAAATTCGTTATGGGAAAGTTAAAAATGTAATTATTTTAATTTATTATGAAATAGGCAAAAATTAGAAGCTATACTATTTAAAAACAAGCTACCGTCGGTAACGTCTAATATATTAATTACGTATTAGCGAATTTTCCTAACCATACATCCATACAAATGAAACAATCTACAGTACGTACACTACACCTAATTAACCTATTTAATCGTGATACTAAATTTGTAACACCTGCTTTAGCAGTTATTAGTGTGATTATTTGCACTTCAATTACGCAAAACAAAATTTGATAGGTATATGTTATTATTATAATTTTTCTCGCTTACGTTATTGTTGATATCTTATAATACTTTAGATATTAATTACGGATTATAGTATATAAATGCTTAAGCTTTTTTATCTGGTTTTAAGATAGTGAACTTTGTATGAAAGTTTGATATGTTGTTTTCATAAAATTAAGATGTATTTTTACGTTTTGAGGCCTATATCATGATGCAGAGGCACAAGCGTGTGTCTGTTAAAGCGACAGTCTTAAAATCGGTGACAACGGAGGGAATAGAACGGAGTATCTTAACACTAGGTTCCATTTGCCTACCCTGCCATGTGGGATACAGTATGAAACTGAGAAAAAAAATTGGTTTAAAAGATTTTATAATTGAATTTTAAATTCGCAAGATTTGCAGGCGCCCCCTTATTTCTAGGGATTTAGATTATTTAATTTGAGGAATTGCAGTAAATATAAAATAAATAAATAAGTATAAAAACATTTAAATAATTATAAAAACATTTCGAGGCCTGTAGTGGCGCAGCGGCACAAGCGTGTGACTGTTGCCAACTGGTTGTGGGCTTGATCCCCGAGGAAATGAAATATTTAATATTTTTAATTTAAATATTTAATGTTTCATAATCGTCGAGTTCCGCCACTCAACACGCAATGCCTCAAATTCGGCGGAAAGTGGGGAACGGAAGTGGAACGGAGTGTCTTAACACTAGGTTCCCAAATTCAATCTGTCTACCCTGCCATGTGCGGGTTACAGCGTGAATCGGAGAGTGTGATTTTATAAGAACATTTTTCAGTTTGTTTTCTAAGAATTGACAAATAAACTATTGCACTTTTAGTTGGTGAATTATATCGTATGTCTTTTGTATTAGTACGACTGTTCTTTCATTTGTTTTTTTTAGAAGAATTAACCGCATTTTGCAAATTAATTATTAAAAATATTACAACAATGCCTAACTCTTAATAAGCTCGTTTGGGTGTTTTTTTTTTAAAGTTATAACATAATGGTTGAGTTAATATCCATTATTAACATATTAATATTATTAAACTACCGTTTCTTTATTTTATTATGACCTCCTCTCACTTAATAAAAAGAATCGTCATGGTTTTTATGAACGCATTAGTTATTAATTTTTATTGTTTTAGAGGTAAAACCGAATATATAGCCTGCGTAGTAATATGCTTATTGAATTTCTTATTATAAAAATTTAATGAATGTATCATACGTAAATTATAAAATATTCTAAATAACATATTAAATAATAACCGTTATTGTAATTCTTTCGTTCTTAAAGTCCTTATGTCAAAATAAAAATGTATTGTTATAGCGCTAGTTTTGTTGTCCGCCCGTTTTGTTGTCGGTATGCCGTCTGTCTGTGTGTTTGGATGTCTATTTATAACCATATTTTTTATGAAGATCATTGTCAGGCATCATTACCTATTTTCAAGCGACGCTTAAAATAGCATTTTCTTCCCCCTTTAATGTTATTATTTTATCCTTTTTTACTATACTTTTAGATAACAAGATATATTAAACTTTTATATATAAAAACTGTTATTATTATTAAAAGTACGTTTCCAGTACATCTAATGTACACTGCTTATAGAATGAGAAGAGTGAAGAATATTTCGAATATTTATTGTAATTCATCTCTTATATATATATATATATATATATATATATATATATATATATATATATATATATACGTGTTACGTTATTGAATGAAATCATATTTCAAGTAAGCAAAACAATTAGACTTCTCAATGATAGGCATATAATTTTATACAGGATTAGGGTCATTTAATCTGACAGTGCCCGATACCATCAAAAATATTACCAGAACGGCCCACGTAACAAAGTGTCTAAGAAACTAAAAGGAAAGCTTTTTATTACTGGCCCTAGTGATTTGTCCGCGCAATCTATCATTCGTAGCATAGAATAATTAGTGTCAACGCGGGCATCCGGTGTCGTCCGCCAACAATACACCATCCAAACAAACCATTAATAATATTATTTTTTTTATGTGCCACAGAGTGTCTCTACATTCTTTTACTCTGTATTCGCGTAAAAGTAATATGTTTGTACAAAAATTTGAGAAGAAAAAACAATATTTATATTTTTGTTTCAAATATCTACATATACTTACGTGAACGAAAAAAAGGTGATGGCTGTACGTTGTACAAGGTGAATGACCAACGTTTTTGATAAGTATACGTTTTAATAATGCTCGCATTGTACAGCCTATGTCTATGTCGGAATACATTAAACTTGGATATGAGTTGTCGGTACAAGTTCACCGCTTCCTTTACATTTTTATGACACAGGCAGTACTGACACGTCTTGTAGAATATTTAATTACATGTTTGATTTTTATACAGCGTTCTATTACTTATAACAAAATTGTTTTTGAAATTATGTTAAATGTACGACAGATATATTTTCTTTTATATATAAAAAAATAGTTATTTTGTAATAGTAATATAAATACATATATACCTACATAAGCTGTAAAAATATTTTTTTACTGTGTTTTTTGTTCCTAATCGTATAGCTAAATATTTTTTATTTTGGATGTGTTAATCAATATAAAATTATACTAGATGAAAGGATTATACATTTATTTAGATATTCATGCTCTATGACAAATCAGAACAAATAAGAAATATTGTTTCGCATGGTAGTACTACCATTTAAAGAAGATATTTTCGTAAAATTATCATTATCATACAAAAGACTCATCCAACTGAAAATATATTGAGACCGTCGTATCGCAGTGGTAAAAGTGTGCAGTGGTTGTGTATTGGAATTTCACTGGAGAGAATGAAATATTTATTATTTTTATTTTCCTTATTCTAATAAGGCAATGCACGGCGGAAAGTCACGTTACTCAACACTCAATGCCTCAAATCTTTGCTGGAAAGTGGGAAACAGAGTATCTTATCACATTTTAAGTTCCCAGGTTCCCTCTGCGTATCCTGCTATGTGTCTTCGTCCTATATTTACACAGAGACGTGAAAAAAAAATTAAAACAATATCTAAGCTACGGCTGCGTTTTATATAGAAAATGATGAACTATATTTTCTTTAAATCACCTAAAAATATGATTATATACAGACAACAAAATGTTGTCCTAAATTATCTATCTATACGTATAATAAACTTTAGACTGATCGATATCTGTACATGAAAGGCATATAAGTAATTTCCTATTAGGGACATGTATCAATTTAATAGAATCCAAAACGTTTTTTTAAATTTCGCGCAACATTTGTTACTTATTTTGTCAACACTGATTGTTTCATCTGTTTATAAATATAAAAAAAAACATATCAAGTGAAATTATTTTGTTGTACAACATGGTTAGTAAATAATTGTTTTATCAGTTTAGCTAAAACTTAGGATTCCAAAGTTCGAATATTCTCTTTAAAATTATATTGTTGTTAGGTCACAAAAACAAGTGTGGTCGGGTCGGTAGTATAGTATATACGAATAATACAGAATTTTATTTAAAAAATCATTCATGTGTAAAACTTATGCGCGTGCGCTAAATCGCCAACCATTGCTACTTTACTAAGATCATAACTTTATACATATTCTAACAACTGTAAAACTATTGTAAAAGCTTCAAGCGAAATATCAATCTTCTTAATAATTGTTTGCAAGCCATTAATATTTCATATTTTGTGTTTTGTCTATCTTAAAAACTATTACAGCAATACACAGCTTAAACAAGATAATTAGCTTGGAATGCTTTGCATCCAGTAAGGCAAGTATTCATGTCAGAAAGAAAAATCGTCTTTAACAACTGTCGAGGGCCACTGACTTGTGTTGAGCGTGAACGATTGTCCCTTGGTAAAGTAACGTGTGACAACTTTCAGTGGCGAATGTAATTAACTCATTTCGTTTATTATTAGTTATTTTTTTTTCGCTCCTTTCTTCTCCCGGAATTTGAAGCATTGTGTTATTATGATAGAAATATAATTACTTTTCTAATTTAATTGCAGAACAGGTGTTTAATATATAATTCTATAGTGCAACGGACTTATGAAAGTTTTAATAGTCTCGAGAGTTGATGGAAAAGTAACTTTTAATATTTCTTTGTATTTATATTTCAAATTGAGGCAATTTGGGATTCGATTCATACTCACTCTGGTAATAAGACAGAGCGTCTGGTAATAAGAATTGACTTGTGCTTTAACGCACAGTGCACGGATTGAACAGAGTATCTAAACACTAAGTTGCCTCTACCCTATTGGGAGTATTACGGGAAATTAAAGAAATAAAAACAAATCTTCTCAGAAACAAAAGGTTAACAGAACACAGTACTAGAAAAGAAAATGATTGTTAGTTAAAACATTTAATTGCATTATTATTTTATATATAATTGTGAACTTTAACGATTTATTATTTACTTCTTGCGTGTTTGTACGTTTCGAACGGCTCGCCCTGTTTGGATATGGTTCGGTGAATATAATAATTATTGTACTTAATGGAATGATTAATTTAATAAAAAATATCCAATATCTTTTTATAGTTCCTTTAATCATATTATTGAGAAAGTGATCATCAAATGAATATGTATAAATATGTATTGATTACACGAGAAAAACATTTAATACCTAGTTATGATTCCCATTGTTATTTAATAAACTGTAAATTTTTCACGGCTTAGTAGTCAGTCACAGGTGAGGTGGCATGGCTTACATAAAACAATAATTGATACTATATTTTGAAACTGTTTATTTTGTTCATTCGAAGCTACCAAGACAATAGGAAATCAAATCGCAAACATTCTCTCCCATGCTAATAAAGAACTCGTTTGTAATTAGCACTGTATAAATTATCACAATGTATAAACGTGATAATAAGGAAGTAATGTAGGCAAAATTATAAAAAAAAAGTGTCTATGTGTATTACTAAGTGAGTGAGCGTCGTATTAATTGGTTTACACCAACTGTTAACGCGGTTGAAATAGAGATAGCTGTGGGGGGCGATATTCGTTTACGTATGTGCTACACGAAATCCGCTTTATAAAGCGCTATGCGAGTATTTATTTTGTTCTATATGTCTTTATAATATAACATACATTAAATTGGGTACATATAATATAAATTCATTTTCTTTTAAGAATATTTCTGAATACATTGCATTGAATATTAAAAATACTCACTTCAATGTTAATATAAAACAATAAAAATTACAATAGAAATATTACGCATTAAATAACAAAAAAGACAAAGCATGTTGAGCAATGAGGCAGATAATATAATTAAAACATTTATTTCCTTTAATGTGATATATAATAAGGTCTAAGGATTTACAAAATATTATAGCGCTACAAATTAAATGGAAGATATTCACTACTAAAATGTTGGGAATATTTTGTTTATGCCAAAACTAGAATACAAGCTTCTTACTTAACTCTACAACTAGATAATTAAATTTCAATCTTTAATAACTATTCTTGTGTACGTGTTTTAAAAAAAAAGATGCATATCAGTTGTGTTTAAAGCTTTTAATAAATATAATTGAATAATTTAGTCTTAAAAGTAATTATGAAACATAATAATGAGAAAAAGTTTGTTTTGCTTCTTCCAAATGTTGTAACAGGTAATTGTAGATGAAATATGACATAACTAAGTGTACTGCTATTGTCATATCACATTCTATACTCATTAAACGAAAATTAATTTAAAATGTTTAATATAAATATAATAGATAAAGCCAAAAATTTGTAAATAAAACACGATACTGCCGTTTGATCCGCATCCACTCGATCATAATTAAAACGAGAGTTATTGGCACGATGATATGATTTGTCCAGTACTAAATTATAAAGTGTTAATTTTTGTCGGATGTATATTATTATTTCTTCTTTGATCGCGAATATCAAATGAAATGGCGATTTTTCCTCATAACTGCGACTCTACGAGCTGTCGAAAGATTTAATGAGGCTACAGTGATGTCTTTCACCTGTGTATTTAACTTTAGGGTAAAAATAAGTCGGCGTTTCGAAGAATAATAACAGTGAAGTCGACTTAAAGATTAAATTTGTCATCATAGAGCATTAAGAGTAACGGTACCGTCAAATTAGGAACGTGTCAGTATTGTCGGATGTTATATTTTACTTAAGTTTAGCTACTTTTAGCTCTACGTAGTATTTTTATAAAGTGATAAAGTAAGAAAGATTATCTGAGTCTACATACTTAAATATTTATTACGTAAAAATTAATTTATTAAAATTAACTTTTGTATAAATGATCTAGATATATAGTTTTAATATTTTGTATTTTTATTAAAACAGATAGTTTAAAAGCCATTCATATTTCGATCGACTCGAAATTACTGTGGTATTGATACGATAATGCTGTCACTTTACCAGATGGTGTCACTGGCGGGTTTGTAAACTTAAGATATTATCCCACATTCTATTTAAAACAAACACAATTTTTATACAGCGCGTGTATATTTTCGGACCTGTCATCTCAGCTTAAGCACCTAATGAGCCGTTCCTAATATCGTTTGGTTGTTGTCATTTTGGGGGCCTGTTTGTTTTTGTAATTATTACCCAACAGTACATATTTATAATGCTTAGGGGGCTACAGTCTATTTCGAGTACGTCAGGTTAGTATTCAGTGACATTTGTTTACATGAAACAGAGTGATTATTAAAAATATATCGTACCGCTACGTTTTATAGCTGTTAGTATTAATATACACTTCTTAAAAGACATTAAAAGAATCACAATGGATAAGAATGCTGAGTTAAGATATGTATTTTAACAAAATATACTCGCCACATTTGAATAATAAATATCTAGTTTTATACTTTTTACTTAGAGCAAAATGTTCGCGAAACAATAGTTATGTTTAATATGCGATATCGGAAACCTCGTGACGGATTTATGAAACATTCGAATGCGAATGAAGCAAGTCGCGAGAGGTGCCTCATTACTAAAAACCTTTCCTTCATACATTCGTTAACCACACGTTGGTCAATGTTAAAGAATCATATTTTATTAACTGTTCAGATATAAAAGCTAAATAGATTTACGTTTTCCCACATTGAAAGGTATGCCGAAGAAATCGAGTGTTAAGACACTACGCTATCCACTTTCCGATCAATTTTAGTCACTAAAATAAAACGAATTCAATGTCCACCAAGAAACTATTCTACATTATATTTAAAAGATGTTTCAGTTATCCTCACTGCTTATTGATATCTGTTAAAATGTCAGTCACAAGTCACCACAAAGATCGTTTATTAGTCCTGATATAGAAATAAAGTGTGGTTATAGTCTTTGTACAGCGTTGACTGAGATTAAGTAAGCCTGTGCATTCGTTCCAGGTACTTTGGAATAAGGTATTAGTTTCACGTAATTAAGAGGCTAAAAATTTATACTTGGTCTCACAATATGCAATATATTTTTAAAGTTTTGTTTAACGCTTCGTATAAGCAGGGAAGACAGGGCGAACTTATAGGCAAAACATACCGTTATTGACTTTTCTCCCGATTTCGAGACATTGCTTGTTGAATGGAACTCAACGCCGAGCTTTGTTCTCTCTATTCATCTACCAATCAATATTAGTTTCATCAATATTAGTTTGAGAGAATTAGGAATTAAATTTAAAGGTTTACAATTATTTTTAAGGTTCTTACTCAGCTGTATCCACACATGGCAGGGTAGGCGGAGGGAACTTGGGAACCTAGTGTTAAGACACTCCGTTCCACTTCAGTTCCCCACTTTCCGCCGAATATGAGGTATTGAGTGTTGAATGGCGGAACTCATCGCCGTGCTTTGCCTTGTTACCCGAGCGACGAAATGAAAACGTTATATATTTAAACAGAAAATATTCAATATTTTATTGCCTCGAGTGGGAATCGAACAGACAACCGCCGTTTTTAAAAGCACATGCTTGTACCCCTGCGCCACGACAGACCTTGAATATAAATACCAATTCTATAAAAGCTTCATAATATTTTAAACATAATAAAACGGTTTGTTTTTATTAACATTTTAAATTTATTTTATATTTAGCAACATTTTTATATAAAGTCGTAAATGTAAGAAGTGTAATCTAATCAGAACGAATGTACAAACATAAGCTAGCAATGATTTTTTTACTGTCCATACAATTCCATTTATTATTTTCGTATAGTAAATATTTATATTTTTAGATGCATTTCACTACTTTCACAGTTTATTAGGTGTTTCAATACGTAATATTCGTTTTCATTACAACCACTAATTAACATCTGTGGAGATATAATTGAGAATATGAATATAAGTGAAAACGACATTTATATGCCTGTAAAAGACACCATTTTTTGTGAAAAGTTTATTATTTATTATTTATCTTAAATGTTGCAAAGCACGGTGTTGAGTTCCGTTCTCTCAGCGCTCAATGTCTTGAAAATTAGGCACTCCCTCTTCTCTTCTCTGCTACTTACCGTTTATAGATCGAAATTATAAAGAATATTGCAAATTTTTGTCGGGTACGAGTTGGAAATACGAATTTTATAAATTTTATGTGAGGTAGGATACTTGTCAACTAGTTTTACGTTGTTTAAATAATTTTATTTCTACGAAAAGGAAATTGGTTTTAAAAACAGTACTAACAAGAAAACTTATTATACTGTACAACGTTATTTACAGGATAAAAATGTATGAAATTAATATCCAATGAACGTGATGCAGGATAGCTGCCAGTATATGTAATCATTTAATTGACAATTGTCATTGAAAAGAGCAGCGATTGCGTTTCTTGCCGGCTCTTTTCAGCAGAACTGCCTTCCAAGCCGGTGGTAGCTTTATGTTCATTCAACGATTTAGAAGTTCTAGTAATAGTATATTTGAATAAAAAAGATTTTGAGTTTCAGTTTGAAGCATCTATTGTGTTTTTTTGTTTCTTTTTGTTGTTTCTTTAACTGTTGAAGGCAACAAAAGAAGTTAAATAATCTGAAAAATATTCTCTCCAGTGATGACTTTAATTTATACATTCTTTGTCGAAACAGATGACAACCAATAAATTTCGTGTAGTTTTTTTATGTAAATTGGTGTACGTTAGTAATATTTTAGTATATTATTTACAAATAATAGTGTAATACGTGATCATAGTTTAGCTTGCGCTTCGTGCGTCAACATGAGACGCGTTAATTTAATATACGTTCAATAGACTACTAGGTCATAGGAGATAATTGCGAGGAAACCTTTTAGTTCTGTTTTAATACCTATTTAAAATCACTGGCAGGTGCCAATTATATTTTTTTTCTTCGAGAAGCAAAACAAACAGGATATATTGAGGATACGTACTTTTGTAAAGCGGAGATAGTAAAGAGAGTGATTAAATTAATGCTTGAGTTTAAATGCTAAAACTTTGTGGGATATAATTAATTTAATAACATGATTAAATATATTTCTTAGAGAGATTTTATATAATTTAAAGGTAGTATAACATAAGTTTTTAAGTTTATTAGAATGTATTTTTTATTTTTTCGATTCTTATTTGTTTAATATGTTCTTTTTCTTTTTGGCGTTGTTCTGTGAGCAACAATTTTAACATACATGTAATGTTAGCCTATAATTGAGACATACTTTGTATCATTGTAATTACAAATGTGTATTTACCGATGTAATCTTAGTGTGTAACGTTGGCTTCCTAATAAAAAAAAAAAGATGCAGATTTAAATTGTTATAAATGCTGAATGGATTCTGAAATGAAGGCATATTCTAATATCACATATTATAATAAGAAATCTGGTGGATACAAACAAAATGAATCTGGTGGATACAAACAAAATGAATCTAATGCACTGTATGTTATATATATTTACCGAAGTTCTTTACATTAACGTGAGTAACAAAGGGTTATTCCCAGCAGTGGGATCATAATAGACTTAGAAATACTAGAAGCCACGCAAACTGTATATATTAAGTCCACTTAATAAAACACACGCAAGGAAGAAACGGCGTAATTCAATCTATGTGAAACCGTACAAGTGGTAGAATGTTTGCACGCTTGGATTTAATTGGAGCCATGGCTGTTTTATGGCCTATGGTCCGAGGCTATTCATGGCAGGCTATGTTGAGTTTCAAGTGCGGTCTCTTTACAATATGATATCTTCTTCTGGATATTTCCTTCCTTTACAATCATATCTATTGTAAACTAGTGACGTTGCCTTGTTTGTGGTGTCAATTAAATAAAAAATTGAAAATTTACTAAAACAAAGGTTTTAATTTAATATTTATGACACAATTATTACAATTAAAAAGTCTAAAATTAAAGTTAACAGCACGTTCATTCGTTTCAATAATGTATTATTAAATTCTTCGGAAAACAAGACCTAATGAAGCGTTCTCCTTTTGTTTAACAGAAATTGAGAACGAAAAGTAACAAAATACAGACAATTTTAAATAACACATAGTATATATTAATTATATCAAAAAACGTAAATATAATGTTTTCGCCCAAGAAAGAATTGTGTTAGAAAATGTTACATTACCTATGTTTCAAGCTAGATTCGTATATACAAAAGTCAGTTATCTGGTCTACAATGGCGTCTAAGTACATATTTTATCAACCATATGAATTTGTATAAAAATAAAGTACCGCTATTAATATATATTTAAAAACGTAGAATCAGAATATTCATTGTCTATATTTAAAATTTCGATATCTTTTAATACTTATCATAACTTCAATCGCATAAGCCTTATAACCCTGGCCATGCACCATCCATTCATCACTCATTTTCCAAAAGTAGTTAAAAAGCCGATCAAATACTAGCCGAATTAACTTACCGAGACCGTACCAATTTAACGATTTTAAGTGAACTGGTATAAGTAAGTAAGTAGTAATAACTTATAATAAAGTGGCAAATACAAATTTGCAAATATTTATAAGCAATATATTTTTATTAAGGTCTGTCATGGCTCGGGGACAAAGGAAATCATTGTAAACGGGACAGTTTGTGAATTCGATCCTCACTTGAGGATATGAAATCTGTAATATTTTAGTTTATTCGCTTTGGAACCAACACAAAAGTGCGGCAATGAATTCCGCTACTCAACACGTAATGTTTCAAATATGTCTCAAATTAAACAAATATAAGTTTGTAATGGTTTTATTCTGGAATAGCGAAGTACCTGGATAGTAGTCTAAGTGAGAAAGTAGCCTAGATTCTCTTTTTTACACTTACAAAAGGCGACTTTTTACAGACTTAAGTGTCATATAAAACAACAGCATAGACGCCCAGGCTTTGACCTTACGAGCAAAAATCTTCCGCAACGTAACTTCAACAGGTGTTTAATTTTATTGGATAGTAATTTATATTAAGTATTTTTATATCTAATTGTGATTTAAGTCTAATATTGTATTTATTTTTATATTATATTCCTTTGCTTAATAGTATTTATAATTTCTGGAGATTCCTCTAAACTATCCACAATTAAGAACTCTACACAAGTAAAGAAAGTTTATTCTATGTCACTGTTTATAATTTTAAATACTGTATACAAATTATTTATTAGTGTTCTTTTTCTTTGGATTCTTATTCTGCATTAACGTAACGCATATTCGAATTTACAGTTCTGACAGTACCTAATAATTAAAAAATATTAATGTTTTAACACTATGATTAAAAGGAAAAATCCGCGGAAAGTGGGGAACGAAAAGGAGTGTCTAAACATTAGACTCCCAAGTTCCCTCTGCATACTGTCCGCCATATACGGGGAATACAGCGTGAGGCTAAAAAAGAAGTAAAGATAAATAATCTAAAATCACATACAAATAATTTATTTAATGTATATTAAGTAGTTATTTTGAGAATAACTAGTTATCTTAATCAAAATAAGATTGGGCCTATTTTAGATGTGTTTTACGCACCTAAAACTAAAAAAAAATATTTTTTATTGTTAGAGTATAAAAGTTAATAATATTGTATAATGTTTATTGATATATAAACAAATAATAGAATAAATAACATCGTTAAGTTCGATTTTTGCTGTTTAAGTCAACAGAATATACTAGAATAAATGGGTTACTAGAGTTTTACAATAGACATTCAGACTTTCCATATATTGCATATTTGTAGCCGAGAATATAATAAAAAAAAGTTAATCAGAATCTATCTTAATCTACTTTTTGTGTAAATCGTTAATCTACTTTTTGTGTAAATCGCGAACAAGATACAGACAAAGAGACAAAAATAGTTTTATTGTATTTGTAGATGTAAAAAATCCTTATTTAATAATAAATATTTATCTTTATTTGTGTTATTATAATTTTCAATAATTCCTAAAAACGTGTAAGTATTGAAGGAATTAACTAGTATTGTTAATGAAGTGAACAATTGTGATCAATTTAGACAATGACAATATCTTAAATCAATTGATTTAATGTAATCACTGTCAAGATATCGTATTAAAGTCAATTCGGCTGATCTTTTCCGCAGTTGATTCAAAAGTTTGAGGGTGGTCCAATGTAAATTACATTGAAATCTATAAAGATTCTTAAGCCAAAGGCGCTTTTTATGTTAATAACTAAATTATGTAACTGTAAATACTATAGCCAAATGAACATTTTTATATATATTTTAATTATTTTTCAAATTTAATACTGAAAATTGATAAAATCGTAAAAAAATCATTATATAACTTCTAAAAAGTTTTGTGTTCAGATATACTATTATAATATATCTAAAATTATATAATCACATAAAGCTAGCCTATTGTCGAAGTACGCAACTTAAAAAGAAAGAGCCGCGAACATCTAAAACGGGAAAATTTTCTAAAAGACAAAAAAGTGAGAGGCGACCATCTAATTATCACATTTACGTTTATATTTAATGCTTTCAAAAGAATTAAGTAAAATATTTGTTATCTCCTTCAACAATAAACTACTTAATGTGTTTCTTTATGGCGCACTTGAAATTAAATACTCTGTAACACATTATAAAAATTTTCAGTTCGTTAGTTTTAGTTGTTAATCATATGATAATGTTTAAGATATACTAAGCAGGTTAGTTCGAACGTTGGCATAGAGTGTATATGAGAATATTCATTTAGTAGCGGCGCTATCCCAAACTCCCTAAATCGCGGCGCGGCAGATAACTCTTCATTTGCATATTAACTAGAAACTTTGCATCCCCAATACCGAAAAATTACGCCCGTGCGAACGGCCAGCTGGCAGTATAACGATATAAGCTTTGCCTGTCTTTTAATTATCATCATATAAACGAGGTTATTACTGACTAAGCTTTGCTATTATATCAATTTATAGCCATTGTTTTTTAAATGTCAATTTCTATTATTTCAATCAGAATGCATCTCTTCGTTATGCATTCTTTCAAGATTAATTATATATAATCTGAAATTTCGTGTGCAGTTCATTTCTATATTTACAGAAGATACCATGTAAGGTATTTACAATTTGTTTAGTATAATAATATACTAAAATATATTTTATAAAATGTATTGTACACCATTTAATATAATAAAATAATGTAAAATAATACGTACTTCATATGAATTAGAGTTAGGTTGTACAAATGTATTATTATAATAAATTCTATTTTTTAATGTTATTCATAAGCGGATCCGAACGGTGACCGTTGTTTATGCCAAAACTAAATTATTTTTATGAGCTAACCTCGTTTATTCTATTTTATATCATACTAATTTTTAATGTAATATATTTGTTTTTGATTTACTCCTGTTTTTTACTATTTTATGTCTCAAAAATTAGTATTTAAATTATATTCAGACCCTATCAATCTGATAGTACATTTTAATTATATTTTAATATAAAATCTATGAAATAAAATACATAAAAATATATTATTTTATTTTAACTATGACCTATTTATAAACAATTTCAACGGCAGTTATACTAACATTTTCCGTGAATGTTTTGAGGCTTAGAATCATACAAATCACCAAGCACATTCACGCCGCAGGTGATTGGAATCATGTTAACAAATGACGTCATTTAAAACCACAGACAAAACTAAATTAGTATTAGTATCCTGAATTAATGAAAAATATTTATAAGACAATCGCAAACGCAACTTTCGAATTTCAAGCAAAAAAGAAATCAATCATGTATTCCAACTTTATTGGCTGGGGGCCGACCTTAAAAAGACATGACCTAATGACGCCGATTTAATTACTAACAAATTAAGACTTTACTTCTGCAAAAGCATCAACCGAATGAGTGAATATATAAATATCAAAACGAAAAAAGCTTCAAGCAAATGTTTATTTCAAATTCCAATAAAATAACATTTAGTCGGAATGACAAAACCGACGCTCGTTCGAATTGTTTCCAGCATACTAATATTCTTAAATAAGAAATAAAGAAACGCATAATATTATGTCGCATTTGTAATATGGACGTCGATAATTCATAGCGAATGGACTACAATCGTTCCGATGACATGGTATGTCCACAAAAAATAATGCCAGCCATCATTTAGACCGTCAGTAGAATTGAGTGGGAGTGCTAGGGTTGTGGGTAGCTCGGATATAGTTTGTACTAGACTATGATATGGTCATTATGAATAGTTATCAACATCAAAATATTATATATATCCTTACACTTATAGTTATTGAATTTAAAAGTTGTTTAATTTTAAAAAAAACTTATATGTAGAAACAAAATATTTTTATATTTCCTTTGGTGTGATGTTGAAAATTATATAAATTGCTTACTTTATCTACCCCCATTAAATTGGAGTTTGTAGGTTATAACTTAAAATATGCATCGCTCTCTTATATTAACAGATAAAAATTATAATTCTTCTTGTTGAAATATAATTTTGGAATTTCGTGACTGTAACAGTCGTATTTCATTTGCTTACAATCATATAGTAAGCGTATACATGTAAATACGCAGCACATGTACTTATATTGTATTCGCCAACTCTATTAATGTACGCACATCATTTTTTATATATATATATATATATATATATATATATATATATATATATATATATATATATATATATATATATATATATATATATATATATATATATAAAATGAAATAAACACACTCGAATGCAAAAATTATTCTTATATTATATGCTAATTAAGACGCGGTAAAAATTTCTTTGATATTTCCATTGAATCTTTTAAAGATGTAATGAAAGCAACTAATTGTTAGTCCACTTCTAATACTTAAAACGTAAATTACATTTAAAACGACCATTACGCTTTGCAAAAAAACATCTAATTTATTTTTAATGCTTACAGTGAATAAAAAATTTCTCTTTCACATTGCCTTGTCTTTGTTCACTTGAATATTAACTTTAAGACTTTTTTATCTATTTATTTTTATTGTAGTTATTTAATACTTTCCAATGAAGAATTTATTAGTCAATAATTTTTTTTTACATAAAAGGTGCAGTTAAGCTGTCGTCTAATATCAGCTGTAACTAATGGTAATCGACGTTACAAATTCAGTCAAAATATAACATACCCAGAATCTCTCGCCATTTTCAGATGTCCAATAAGTTCTGAATGTAGTGCTGTCTAATGTATCCAATTAAAATCACATTTTGGCTTACTAAGCCGAGACGAGAAGAAAATATATTCCCGGACAATCTAGTTATTCTAAAATAACCTGAACGATTTGATGGGAAATAGGATAATAATTATTTAAGTTTTAACTTTTCTGATAGATACTAGTGATCCACATCGACACTATTAATTTCGCTATTTTTGCATCTGTTTTAATGGCGACATTATATATGATTGGAATTGGCAAATTCTATTCTATTAATATGTGCAAAATAAAATATTATCAGTAATATTAAAGTTCTGGTATATATATATATAAATAAAAAGGTATCGATAGTGAGTAAATTAGTGAAGAAGATCAGTGAGTTTTAAAATATTAAATTTACTAGGATTGTTTTTTGATTTTAAATTATGTATTTAAATAAACACAGAGAGAGAGAAGAAGAGATAAAAGTAAGGGAAAGATGTAAAAGGGACGTCGCGACGTAACGTCAACATACTTGCGCCTTTATGGTATATTGTTGTCCTATTACTTTATACAGGAGAAATATGGATACTCCATAAAACGATTAAGAGAATGTGCATTGCGATATAAGCACAATTTCCCCGTAGATGTGCAATCAGCTTAGTCGATTAAACTAGAAATGCATCTCATATTGATGAATACCTATAAGCAAACACTAGACACGTTCAGCTTACCTTTGAGAAGCTTTGAGTCAAAGATATTGGAAGTAAGACACATCAAAGGCTCAAGGAACCAACGGAGACCATATATATAGATTTTATTAACAATTATAGAGGCGAAGAGTTATGCTGGGAAATTTGATTTTCAGAATTCCCTGACTACTCGGTTAGGGACAAAGCGTGAAGCTAATTTAATTCTACCGCAATTATTATATAGATGTATACTTTCAAGCGTTCAAAAAAATATAAGCATTCTGCTTATATTTTTTTATAATACTGGATAGAACATTGATAACAAAACAGATTACAAGTATACTGTATGCCACTTTTTTATAGTAGTTAGAAAGAATCTAATATACCTTTTCTTTATTTTCAGTATTTTTATACAAATATTGAATTTTGGCTTTCAGAAGCAATATCAACAGACAAATTGAGGAAACGAAAAAATATTTGTGACTAGCTCATTTTAGAATAGGAAATCGAACTTACGGCCCTCTAGTAAGTATACAGTGATATATAAATCACCTGTGTCACGATGACGCGAATAGTATTATGTTACTTGAAATGGTCAGTTTTTAATACATCTAAAACCGAAATTCAACCCTAAAATTGTGAGCATTTATTATAATCTTTGCTCCACTAATACGATAACCATGTAGGCACAGGAATATCGTTTAAATTATACCTGTCCGATATAGTTGCTTCGTTTTTGTTGTAGCTCACAATCCAGACACGGGAAAAATTCAATTATTTACTTAGTTTCGTAATATTCCTTTATCGTAAAGGTAACATTTAGAATCATTATTTATTATTCATAATATGTTTATACACATTTTTTGTAATGTGCTTAATGTTTTGATCAGAATATCTGGATAAATTACTATAAAGATATGGACACTGGATTTTTTGTTGCTGTTTAGTTATTGTTACTTTTAAAATAAAGTGAAATACTGGGAGCTAAGGCAAACGTGTACTTAAATAGAACAAATCATTTATAGTATACAATTCAAATTTAACTGTTTATCTTTACTTTACTAATGTAATTATAATATTAATGTTAGCGTAACGTGATATATGAGTATAGTACTTATTGACACCAAAACATAAAATTTTAAATAAAAGTAGTCTACCAACCAACCGACAAACAATAAACTAATTAATTGTCTTATGTGAAACTTTAATTATGTAGTAATATTATACAAACTAAACATTTTGGCACATTGTACTTTATGAAGTAAGTGAAATAAAAAGTAACTAAGAATCGTTAACCAAATCCCTCGGCTGTCTATAGTTTTCTTCAGATGCCAGGAAGCTACCGCAAAGCATTGAAAAGTTCCTTTAATTATTCTTCGTCTTCATAATCAGATCAAGTTATCCACGAACACTAATAAAAAAACAAGTATACGATCGAATTTTAAAATGCAGTTGGCTAAATTTAGTTGACAGCACCGATACTTCGTTGATAAATTGATTAACTGAGATAGGATAAAAAACCTTAAAATAATTGAATGGTTGTATTATTTGTCTCAGTTTTACCCGCTTTCCCCCAGTTTTGGATCTAATATCACAATTGCCGTAACAGTAGTCTTGATGTATTCGTACATATAGTATAATTTGCTAACGTTAAGTATCCATATTTAACTTATAACGTGGGAGAATTTAGCATATTCAGGCATACATTCTTTGATCCCAGTTCATTGTTTATTTAAAAAAAAACCAAGATGGAGTTGTCCAATATTTTAGATGGCATAGCATTCGCAGCTACGAAGTCGGAATTCCTTAACCGAGGATTCTTGCGGCCAAGTCAGTCTATACGTATGCAAACGTATACATTAAGTGTACCTTTATAGAATGTACCTGTTATATGTTTGTAAACCGTTGCACTAATAACAAAAGACACAAACAAATTAATAAATAACAGCGTAAATTATATTTGTTAAATAAGTAATATAGAAGTCGAGTTAAATCATCTTTATGTTTATAAAAATCAGTCCTATGTTGAACATTTACAAAAGAATTCCTCGATTATTCATATAGAACGGATGACCTGTGGTCGTTAGACAAAGCCTACAAACCACTACACTACAAGGATCGTCTCATCATTCGTTATTGTTGAATCTCACCCGTCATCGGCTATTAAGATGTTTTGTTATTGAAACATGTTGTACTATTTACACAACGTTCGGACGTATTGAAGATATTTTTTGTATTCGAATGAAAACTCCGAGTCATTTAACTTTACCTTAGATTTGCTTTAATATTCTTTATCTGTATAATAGGATGACGGAGGCAGTCTTCACGTTCCGATGCGACAATACACATGATTGCTGTGAGAGATTATAATTTAAATGGTAACTTTGGTTTGAACAAGTGAGTCATCTTCAAAACATGCTGATTGGCCTCAAGTCGTATAAATATTACCAATAAGCGATAGGTTACCACGTCTCTTAAATGTGTTAAGTGGTGACGCTTAACATAATATGATCTTGATTTGTTAAATTTTAACGTCAAATTTTAATTATTTAGAGATGGAGCATACTTACTTTCTATTTGTAGGACTACTTTTTTTTGTTGTTTTTTCAGCTTCTCGCGGTATCCAGCTCACGGCAGGGTAGGTAGAGGGAACTTGGGAACCTAATATTGAGACACTCTGTTGCATTCCCCAAATTTTGCCAAATTTGAGGCATTGCGTGTTGAGTGGCCAAATTTAAGGCCGCGTCGGAGGCTTACTGGCGAAGTATATTTATTTTAAAAGCAAAAATGATGTGTATGAAATAGACTTAATTTTAAACGCTGTCTTGAAATGATAGAACATTATTCAAATCACAATAATTCAATTATAGCATATTTAAATGAGTATTTAAATTATTTAGAATTCTTTGTTCTCCGCCACCACCATAAAATTGAAGGAAAATGAGAAAAGAGAGTGTCTTAGTATTTAATTTTCTTTATTTTCACCATTAACTCTCGGAAAGAGCTCGATGCGAAACAAAACATAATATGATATATCGAACAACCGAGTTGAATCAAGTTAAAGTATGGCTATACGACTCGATAAGCAACAACAGCAAGCCACATAAACAGAGAGTCTTTGTCTGCCTATTTGTTTAAATAAGGTAAATCTGATCGTTTTTCTAAGCTACTAAGTTCTAAATACCTAACAATACTAGCAATGCGCTTAAATCTATTTAAATCTTACGACTTATAGGTATGTAGCTATATCAAATTCTTCTTCTTTCTTTTTTGTTTTTTTTTTAATATTGATATACCTAATGCTTAATACATATATATGATATAATGCTTAAGTTTATACGATATGAACGGGGCATTTAACAGTGTAACAAATACAGACAAGTCCAACATTCCTCAAGGGGTTCTGTATTTTTTTTGCTTTTTATTCAATTCGATCATATGGTTCATAATTTTTACTAAGTAATATAACATTATTTTTATTTTATATTGACATTTCAGAGGTAAGAGAAGATCATACGAAAATATTCTGTTAAAGGCACGGAATTCAACAATTGTCCTAAAAACAAAAAAAATACCTATTTTATAATAAAGGAGAGAGTTAGATCTGGGTCAATTTATCAGTTCTATAATTTTGACAATCTATTAAAAACAGATTCATCCGAACATTTATATCACTCGGTGTTTAAGAACGGATGAGATAATTGAATATTTCTTGTGAATTCTCTTCCATTTCAACGCGCACGATTTGTTTATTTATATTACCGCCTTTCATCTGCGTAAATAATATATGACATACCTACTACTGACGTCAGTCACCACTTCAAACGTATGGTTCTTCATTTGTTATACCAGACCCAATTATGATGGGAAAATTTTGTCCAAGCACTTTGAAGTTTAATTATGTGGAATATATTTTAATAATCGTTGATTGATTTAGAGTTGGTTGGTTAGTTCAGGTATTATATATTAGCATCCTGTTTTCAACGTTTGACACTAATTTTGTATGTTTGGCTAAGTTGCTGTGGTAAGTTGGGCTAAAACTTTGGCTTTAGTGTTGACAAACATCACATTGTGGAATGTGCAATGCTGTAATGTAACTTTTATAAAAGCTCCCTCATATATTTCTTAGGTCATACAAAAATATTTTTTCTTATTAAATACAAATATATGATAAATATTTAATCTAAGGTACAATATATTATTTAACCAGCTAATATTTATATCAATTGATTTGGAACAGAATTTGTCGTTTTTAAAGAAGTATCACTTTTGGGTTATTTTTTTCTCTTCACGCTGCACATCCCATATAGGCAGGTTCGGCAGAGGGAACTTAGGAACCTAGTGCTAAGACAGTCTGTTCCGGAATTCGGAATTGGTAATTTAATATACTTAATATTTTTTTACATACATTTTAGGAAATGTTCTTCAATTTATTTGGTTAATCAGTTCACTTGGAGTTCGTCATTTATATAAATATTTAATTATGATGCATCTTTTTCTTTTTCAATCTTAATCTAACAATAGGAAAATAAATATGATAATTATAAACAATCAGTAATACTAATAACTACCAGTGACAGTCATCGTTCAAACAAGAAGTAGGGTAAGTAATAAAAATCGAATTATATTTCTGTATTAAATTTTATTGCATCTATTCACACACCTTCGGGAACGGTTAAAGACGTTGAAGCTAACAAAATTACAAAGTTTGCCTAAATAAATAAATTTGCCATAAATCTCAGGGTTTATATATATAACATTTAATAATATCGTCACCATGAAGTTAAAACCTAGTAAAAACAAGCCACACGTTGCTAGAAATTTATAGTCATTCTTTTTACATTGTTTAAGAATTCAGAAAAATATATTGCTAATAACAGTACAATTTATCTGTATTTTATGTTTTAATGCCAGCCATGTTGTCCGATCTAGTTAAGTAGATTGTATATACAATGTTCTTGCTACATGGCAACGATACATATATTATTCTAACACAGAACTATCATATGCGTCGTTGTAACATAACTATACTGGTTCTCTATGTTTTCTTAGCAGTGTTACACTTATATGACGTGCTTTGCACTAAACCGATATACTGATACCCTTTGCTTATGGAGACACGATAACGATACGATTTAACATGATACAATTGAGTAATAAAAATATATAAATAATTAAATTGATAGTTTAACAAATATTTTACATTTCATGTTGGGTTGGTTTCATTTTACATTTAAATAGATGTAATCATTCATTATGCACATACATACATACATACATACATACGTATGATATCGTGTCGTAACGAAGCCCATTGTCAGTGTCTGTAATAGACAATTTCTTTAGAGAACCACGTCTTCCGTCGTTTATTTACATCAAAATTTCTAATACAGAAAAATGATTATCTCATTATCTTAACTTCATCGGAAGCTTAAAAATAAACCGTAATAACAATAAAAAATCAAATAAAATTTTGTTATAATTAACTTTGCATTTAGTTATGTCATTTACCCGAAAGTCATTTAAATATTATATTAGAAAATGTTAAAAAAAATGTTCACGAATCATTTCGGTTTATTATTAAGCCCGCGACGCTATCAATACTTACAAGAGTGACGTAGGTATGTACAAAACTATAGTCAATTTTGGACTTTCAGTCTAATATATAGGGAAAATAATATTTTACACGTTACCTCTACATTAGTTACAAATGTACAAGGTCGTTTTGGGGTCAAACTGGTAGAACTATGACGTTAACATTATTCTTTATATAATAAGAAGAGTCGATATAGTTTCGTTTTAATATAATTTTTACATTTAATCTATAAATCTCATAGTTTAGGTATTTATTGTTAATTGAAGCTGTTCTATAAAATATGGTACACATTAAATTACCATGCAAAATCGAAAATAAAAATAATATTTTACAGCTGCCTAATATGTGTAAAACGAAATACGCTATTATGACTCTATTGAACAGTTTCTAATTTTTAAAACATGTCAACAAAAGAGATTCATGATGCTAGCTCTATGTGATTTCGATGCTAACTTACAAATAAAATGTTTTACACGGTGTGCTTTTAAATGTATCATAGACAATCATAGTCGTCTGACTAGAAATGAAACTATAAGGAGATCTCACAATCTGATTTCTTAGATTACAATAGTATATTAAACAAAATGTAATAAAACTACTGACCTCGTACCAATAAATAGTAAAATTCGAATAGTTATTTACGAAACTATCAAACAAGAGATAAACTGGACGTAATTAGGCACTAAATATAAGGAGAACATTTTGAAAATAATAATTTACACTCTACATATGAAATAATCTAAAACAGTGTAGTCCACTAGAGGAAACATAACACATATTAATACCTATGCTTTTGTTAAAATCACTTCGTTTACCACTTCCAGTAATAACTTTACACAACGTGTCAGGTCCAACTCGTTTAGCACCTAGTATTGTCGGTCGGTACGCAGCGTCGGTCGAGATGTCAACCTCACGTGTCTCTATCACAAAACTAACCTCTACCGGTGCATAAATTATTATCACGCATATACGTATGTACTCGTATATATATTTATCGATATTTACAGACGTGACGCCGTGCTAGCCGTTGCGGCGTCGGCAGAGATCGTGATTATTGTCGGTGCGCCAGGGGGTTTGGGACAGGTCAGGCGCGGGGCGGGGGGTCGGCCAAGGAGGACGTGGAGGAAGACGAAGGGGAGGGGGCGGGAGGCGCGGGCGCGGGCGCTGCGAGCGCCAGGGTTCGTGAGTACTCTAGCAACGCCACGTCCGCTGGATGACTCGGGGGGTACAATCCTCTGTACAGTTCCGGTCGGTACGGGTGCGCCAGCCGGGCGGCTGCCGATTGGTAGAATGAGACAGCTGGGGGAGTAGCTTCGTCTTTGCTCGCCATATCTGCAAGTGACCATATTCTGGGTTTTGCTGAGGGCGTGCTACCTGGGGCGCGTGAGGGTAAATGTTGATAAGCTGGGTGCAAAGGGCGCTCGTAAGGCTCCGGCGACTCGGGTCCACTGTCCGCACGCGACTCAGACCATTCTGATTCAGTTCGTTGTCCGAGTAGATCTAGCCTTTGCTGAGGTCTTTCTCCGTCTTCGCTCGATCCCGTCCCAGAGTCTTTTCCGTCTAAAATAAATGTTTTGATTAGGTGACAACTTGAAGTTAAGCTCATAATTTAACGTTTCTGGACAATGCATCTCAAATAAGAGAATTCACAGCTAAGTCCAAATATGTATGTATACTGGGTTACAGGAAACAGAACATGACAGAATGATACCATATTATTAAAATACATAAATGTCATTCGCCAATCAAGTAATTATCATAAAATTTAAATTGCTTTTATCACTAATAAAATTACATACCTAAAGCATCTTTGCCGTCGTTGCTCTTATGATCATCATCGTCATTGTTGTTGTCATCGTCATCAACCCTGTTCCTCGGCTCCCATGTCATCTTATTTTCTTTCTTCAAACGTCGTCGAGCATTGGCGAACCACGTCGACACTTGCGTAAGCGTCATTTTTGTTATTATTGCCAGCATTATCTTCTCGCCTTTTGTTGGATATGGATTCTTCTTGTGTTCATTTAACCAGGCTTTTAAGGTGCTGGTAGTTTCTCGTGTGGCATTTTTTCTTCGAGCTCCATTTAGATCCATGCCGTATCTATTAACAATACAAAATATAATAAATTTACATTTTTCACTCTACTATAAAGTACATACACACATTAACTTATTTATTTCACGACAGCAAATTACATAATTTTAAAGTATAAGTAATCCTAGTATTATGTATGTAACGACAATATTCGTTCTTCAGTATCATCAAATCAATAACTTCCAAATGGAGAGTTAATAAGTGTGCATTTGTTCCAAATGGTTCATTATTACACAAAACTTATTGGGGAGCGTTCTTAAAGTCTTAGTCCCAGTGAGAAAGGGGATCACGCTCCGCGGAAAGTATTATAACATATTATCGCTGCGTACTTTCACAAATATTTGAAAGAAATCTTGACAGTCGGTATTTAATAATTTAAGATACGTTGTAATTTCATAGGGAAAAAGGAATTAAAATGATTGATTACGTTTAAATAGTCCAACCTAAAAAGAATCATATTTTATTACTGATCAAGAAATAACCAAATTACATTAAGCCTTAATATTTCTGAAAAATCTATACCCGCAATATAAAGCCAGCCATAATTTTCCTCGCACCGTAAAGTTTTAAGGTGGATAGAAAGCGTAAATGGAGTCCGATTTGGGTGAGATTTCAGATAAGTTCAGTCGTGACCGCCCCCTGCAAACTCCCTCCCATCGAGCCAATGAAAGCGGCATGATAATTGAAATCCAGATAAGCCATCGGTTGCTGTTCTACTGTTCACCGTGCTTATCTCCCGGCTCCGTACGCAGACCACGCACCCATATATCCACTATCTTTAATACGTTACCCCCTATCATTATTCTATTGAGATTAATGTTTCGCTTCAACGCTTTTAAGTAATTGAATGACAAAATAAAACAAGTTAAATATTGTTGATTCTTTTATTTCTTTTTATTAACTTTTCTGAGTATCGCAAAATACAAGTGTATATATTATAGCGAATATATATTGTATATTAATAGCAACCGTTTTTGCACAAAATATAATTATAATCACATTAAAATGTTATATAAAATATCTGTTAATTAGCAAAACACTTTACACGAAAGTCTCTATGTTTTATATGGCGGAAGGCAAGCATAATCCATATGCCGCCGTTGCATTGTTTGAAGCCGAGAAGGGTGGAAAATAAGGATGAGTACTATGGGAAATTAATAAAACTGTCACTTAAATCGCACAAGTGTCAGCCTGCGCCCCTCAGATCCATGATGTAAGGAATATTGTACCGTAAATCGAAGACTCACAGACCAATTTCATGTACAAGTGTAGTGAAAGCTTCCCTTTTGTTAAGTCCGTTGTTGACTTAATTCTAGCCCTCGATGAGATTCTCGTAAATAAATATGGAATTTTATATCCCATTATCGTGTCCTTATAAGCTGTATCGAGATTGGTGCAGTAGATATATTTGAAATAAAGCATAACATTATTTGATATATTACAATATTCTATTAATCTTATGGCATTTATTATTAAATGTTAATTGGTACACACTAGTTCTTCATGCAAAAAAGTTGCGAATAACTGCTTCTAGAGTCAAGATAAACTAAGGAATTAACTCGATCAACTAGATAGTAATTAAAAGCCGTATGGTATAATTTGTGGAGAGATTCACGTTTTAATGACTCGGTTTCTGAATGGACTAACATTTATAGAATACGACAATATAAAGTAGAGCGAAGCTTAGGCGCATTCAAACAAAAAACCTTCATTTATCCACGCTGTGCCACTTTCATAGCATCCGAGCTCCGGGGTAGCTCTTCATTTTTTTATTATTTCGCCGAGAGGGTGGTTCGCCCTCTCCCTACTTCAATTAAACGTCTATGTCTCCTTCGCGTTTCCTACTTAAGGTCATAAAAATGGGATGACAGAAATATATCACACTTAATGCAGTTATCACTTCGGTTTTGATAACATCTTAACATGAAAAAGGAAAAAGATACTAGAAAAAAATGAAATGTTACTCACAAGTAGCATATTTTATTTAGTCTATAGAAAAATACTAAGTTAAATAGCATATAATATAATACTGAACATTCAGCACCTGCATGTATGAGTTTTATACCTATTAACGATAACCCGTAATAGTATTGAAAATAATGATATTTCCTCTGTTCAAATGTTATGGGCGGCAGGAGATAACGTAAGTGAGCTAAGTTTTGACCAAACCTAAAATGTGAAAAGGACAATTTAAGTATGTATGGATAAAGGTATCTTGTCGAAGGATCATTTCGTCGTTTTCCGTCATCAGAGGAAAAAATCGTCGATGCTAGTACGTTCAGCTTCCTGTACCCTGAAGTTTATGTCTTTTTGTCTTTTACTTTCATGTCTGATTAATAAAAAAAGGATAGAGTGCGAGACGGACTCGCCCAAGTCCTAGTCCTTAAATGGTTCCATACCAACCAATATCAATTAGTAGGTAATTCTCGTGAAAATAGGAGTACCAGAAATATCCTACAAGTTTACGTTGCGAATAAAATTGACGAACGTTGGCTTGAGATATGTATATGTACGTTTATAAAACACAAATATAGGTTTGTGAAAATGAAAATCTATGAAATACCCATGAATTCTCAGTTTTCAATATGTTTCTATTTATTATAGAAACATATTGAAAACTGAGATATTCGTGGCAAATGTCGTATTGTAAATTCACAGGAAGTCTCCCATGGATTTTAATTTTCCAATTTATTGAAAAATGCAGAAAAAGCAATGCATACGCTTATATCTTTTGTTGTCTTAGAAGCTTGATTATTTTGGCGCTCCAAGGGAACATAAACCTCCACTCGATCTTGAGGTAATACTTTTAAAAGATGAATAAACAGAAAACAAAGTGTTCTTACTGGAGTTCGTTTTGTCCTTTTCAGGTATACCCCTAAAAATAATTATAAAAAATAAAAAAGGCTTTTCGTTATTAAAATAAAACAAATTTCAAACACAAAAACATATTTTCTTGTAAACTTATTACTTTACAAGAAATTAGGGCCCGTTTGAATACTAACAATCCTCTTTGACGGATTGAATTGATTGAAAATGTATTCTATCACCTTTTAGCCCACTTTTATTTAAGCAGAAGGAATTTTTACATTCGTTAACTATATAGTTTTTTGTTTGTCCGTCGATTTCACCAATTTATTTCTTCTTTTATTTGATAGAGTAAACTTTCCCATTGGACCAATTACCCCTGTATTGTGTTTCATACAATTTCTTTTTTTACCGACTTTACAAAGATTTTTTTTACAGATATCAACAAAAACACACACACACACACACACACACACACACACACACAAACACACACAGTTTCAGTTATATACTATATTTTTTTAAATTGTAAGTATTTGTAAGAACTGTCGTAATCATTTTTAATTTTAATCTGTACGCACCTAGGTTTTACGCCGTAAAGTTTTCAATACCTTAAAAATAATTTTTTTTTCATAAAAATTAAAGCGACTTCATAACTATTTTTATATGCATAAACTTAAATTGTCGAAGATATTTTAAGAACTTCATAACAAAATTGAAAAATAAAAACTGATATTATTGATACTTACAAATTTATTATTAAAAAATTAGTTACTTTCAAAATTAGTGTCAGCCTAGATTATATTTAATAACATCAATAAACAACTTGTAAATGCCCCGAAAAAAAGCTAAAAACAATTAATTAAAATATTATCTACGTTGACACTCACTAGAAGTAACGGATTCCCTATGAATACAGTTTTAAGGTGCTTTTTTTTCTAAATTATTTTCATTGAAATGTAATTTTAATCTTAATCTGAGTTTTAAGTATCTGTCTTAGACTATATGAGATATTTTGGTATCCAACTGTGTACCTTTCAATTACATTTAGGTAATCATACTTTTTTCAGCTTCACGATTTATTCCGATTTTGGTAGAGTAAGCAGAAGGAACTTGGGAACCTAGTGTTCAGACACTCCGTGCTGTTTTCCACTTCCAACCGAATGTCAAGCATTGCGTGTTTACTGGCGGAACTCAACAGCACGTTTTGCGTTATCACCGAAGCGAAGAAATGAAAATGTTAAAAACTTCATTTTTCGAATGAGGATTGAACCCATAACCTGTCGAGTTTACAGACAGACGTTGGTCCCCACCGCCATGACCGGCCTCTATAGAAATCTTACTATGATAACCACAGCTCGGCCTATGTAACTAATTATCTATACCTTTTAGATGTGTAAAAATGTTTACTTAGCGTTGAAATTAAAGGAATTAACTAATGTATATTTTAAATTATCTTAAAACGTTCTATTGTATATCTTTCTCAAAAACTAAGCTCATAATTAGTATATACAAATGTTTTATTACTGTTTTATGTTGATTTCTTATAGAACGCTTATTTCTTGCTATAGTATAAGCATCTATAGTACAGCCCATTGATTGTTTGTTAGCAATTTTCTATTGCAAAAAATCTTTTACTTTATTTCTAATTAGAGCTGTCATTGTGTAAGAATGTTCATTTTCTCGTTTAAGCCTTGCTATTTTTATATTATATGCCAAAGCAATAAGGAACTACATTTAATGGAATTCTTAAATGACGTGTTCATTACTGAAGTAAAATTTTAGAAAAGTCTCGACATCTACATTTTATCTAAAATTAATATTTTTCGAATAATTAATTATTATTAATAAAATAAGAAGAATATATTTTATCATGTAAGTAAGAATAAGGTTAAATATTGTTTTTAATTACGCGCCGTGTCGAGTGAATCGCCGTCTAAACCAAACTAACTTTACCTTAATTCAAGGGATTCAATCTTGCAAACCTCACGACCGAAGGAACTGTGGTTGAACACGCTGTATTTGGATTATGCAGTGTAAAGGACTTACAAGATATATTAACAAGAGATTTCGTAATATGTGCCTACATGCTACATTTTTACATGCTTAAGAAAAACTAAATTATATGTACATTAGTTAAGATTAATTTAAAATGATTTTCTCTGTATTTTAATGATTCCCTACGTTTTGATGGGAGTGACTGCTAGAAAGAAAATCTAACATTGACCTAATATTGTCGTATAATTTCAATATGTAACAGTTTTATTCTATTTTCACGTTACATACTATGATATAGAACGTGCAACGTTTATAACAATTACTTTTTTTACTGCTAAAGTAAAATTGAAAGAAAAAAAATAAAAGTTAATGCCATACTGAATACTGTACACAAATGACTACTAAATTATAGATGAATACGATTTAGTAGTTAAAATTAGTGAAAAATGTCTGTAAAGCAACATTGTCATTTATAAATGAACAAGCACTGTGTAACAATATTCTCCTAGTTCTCGTAAGCCGACGCAGTATTGGATTACATACAATTTGAATTCAACCAATAACAACGTCGGCACCCATATAAAAACAACGATATTTGTAATAGATGTACCAACGTTCATTACGCTCCGCCGAGCTTATCTGTAGAATGACACACGGCCTATGAAATTAAAAACTTCTTGTAACTGTCGGTGACAGTTTCTGTTGGAAGGTCGAAGCTTGGATCGAATTACTTCTTTAGCGACCGACTGCTGGAAGTGTAGTTTTTTGTAGTTTCTATCGGTATCATTAGCTTCTTTATCAAATTAAATTTACCATTTGTTTTTGTAAAGGCCGTACTTGTATTTCATAGCTCGAATTTGAATGAATATTTAGCTACTACATGTTTTACGTACACGGAATGAAACGAAATGTATTTTAAAGAAAATAAAAAGACAAAATTTGGTTATTTTATTCCAAAATCAAGAGTGCAAATGGAGTCACGGGTATAGGTACACATTATCCCCTGCCTTCGTCAAATATGAGAGATACGTAACATTTCCATAACTAGGAATAGTCGGTATCAAATCAACGTTTTGCAAGCAGTTGGCCGATTTAATATAATATAGGTATTTAGAAACTTGTATGTTGAATGTATGTAATAACCACGACATTTCACCATAGCAATAAAACGAACATACCTTTATAAAGTACAAAGTAATAAATAAAAGTAAATATGTTCGATAAGACTAATAATAATTACTTTAACAATCACGCAACACAGGTTTTTGGGGACTTTGTAGTGAACTAGGCAACAGGGGTGGCACGCTGGAGACGCATATAATATTACGGGTACGATCAACAGAATATACTAATTAGGCCTCCCCTTAGTAAACATTGCAATAGTAACATTTTTTGGTATGTAAATGGCCAATCAAAAAATAAAGGGCGTTATCAAAACTTGGGCGGCGCTTTCGTGACCGGTCTGTTGACACCCATACGGTTTTTTGTTTCAAGGGAACTTCTATACGTAGTTCTTTATAATAATATATAAATATTTTAAATATCAAAGTAGTGTTGACTTGATATTTAAAATATTTAATACGGATTGATATTAGGTTGAAAGGATAAATTTTATAACTTTTAAATACTTTCACCGTTAGTTTATAATTACCTCTAGAGACCTGAAACTAATATAGAACTTGCGATAAGGATATTGCCCTATAGTCTCGAATATTCAATAATTCTTGTGCCCTATATGTTGAAGTAATAAGAATACAACGTCTGTGTATAGATAGGCAAATTATTTTTCTGTGCCTCACATCTGACCCTCGCACGATAAAATTTTATATGTCCATACATTATTATATTAATTAATTTAACAATAATAACGTGGGTTGCGGTAGCTATACTATTAGTTCTTTTTGTCATTATACATTACTTTATATTTTCTTGTCTTATACGACCTTTGAATATATTATAGTGTTTTTATACATGTCACGGAATACATAGGAAAATAAAGAACAATACGATACAGTTCACTCTTTCCAATTAGTACTTTAAAAAACTTATATTTTATTTTATCCTCATTATAAATTAAACTTTCTCAATAAGTGCAATCTAGCAAACTTATATAAAAAGCTTTCTTATATAGTCATCCATGCGACCCGCAATCGATTAATCTCTTTCTGTTTATCAACAATGAGTTAAAGCTTATCTATCTCATTAACGGTTCCTTGTTTCACGTTCACAGGGACCAAAAAACGATTAGCCTATAACTCCACTTCAAGTAAATCGTATTACGTTGTTTATCTTAGCATTAGCTCTGTTTAAAAGGAGAACCCACGTGTTAAGTAGTACTTTATTATGATGTATAACATATTATAAATAAATGATTACATAAAATGCTTTTCAACAGGAGAAGCGAACCAACCGTAACTGCCATCCACTGTTGATGTATATTAATATATTAATATAAAACATTGATTTTCCTTAAAAGGCCTCCCAGGATTTTATCGATGGTTTATTGTTGTTGATAAGAAGAAGACTGAGTAAATGAATTCACCGAGCGAATATGCCCCTCGCGTGGTAAGGGTAAAAGACTCACTGTCAGGGCCAATCTCTACCTCTAACCTAATTTGTAACTAATGAATGATCAGGATGTTTTAATATCTTATGGAAACTTTTCTCTGTTATGTATCTCGATCTACCACGTATAGATCAACTCAGAAATGTATGTATACTTGAACAGTTCGTCTTTTCCTTAAAGTGTTTAAAAATTATTATTTTCACTGGTATTTACTTAGAGCTTTATTTCTTGCAGTATTTAACGTTCCGTAAAGCAAAATTATATATATATATATATATATATATATATATATATATATATATATATATATATATATATATATATATATAAACACATATGTATATTCGTTCCATATTTTGTCTCTTGACACTTTTTTGTGAGAGTCTGAAAAACAGAAGGTACTTAATATATTTACTTTATTATCGTCGCATAAATATTCTGTACAACCTTGGTACTTAGTATTTTTATTTTCTGAAGACCATCGATTTCATGTAAGGAACTTGTTAAACTGTTAAACATTTGTATATATTTTCTGCATCGTTGCAGTGGCGAGCTGGCTTTATCAGCGGTCTTAGATAGTGTTGTAAAAACATGATCAGTGCGCTCTGCTAGTAATTTTTAAAGCCAATATAATCCATCAAATACAATCTGATCGTTTTTTTTTTATATATTATAGAACAATAGTGTTTTTATCATCATATCAGTGTGTGCGAAAATATTCAATTATCTAGTTTGTTCGTGTGTGACTCTCGTGTGAGAAAAAAAATAAATATTTTCATTATGATTTTAATATAATAAATATGATAAGTTTCATTTCTTAATAAATAAAACATATTCTAATAACAAAGTAAAGTCTTGTTAAGTAAAAATTGGAATTTATAAGTAAAATTTCAAAAACTTCAATACTCACAATGGCAATGTGCGGTCAAGTCAGTACTTTATATAATGACTTTGTTTTTGTTATAATAGCAAGATAAAAAATGCTTAACAACAGTTAGCGTTTACAATAACATATTCATACATATACAACATACTCTACATTTGTTCGAAACAAGTATTATATTAATAAAATTTTTATTACTCGTTATGTTCTGATAAAGAATATAAAGTGCGAGTGCTTTGTGCACTTCTGATTTAATATAAGGTTGCACATATTTATTTTGTATGTATTTTATACACGCATATAATATGCCTGTTATGGCTTTGTTAAATTTCATTTAACAAAATGGGATTTAAACAGTATTTTTATCAACGGATATGTCGTTGATAAAACTAGGATTAAAATCTAAAAATTGGGTTTTCTTCTTTACAACGTTTAAATGTTGGTTCTGGGAAACAGAATTAATTTTCCGAAAAGTTTCCGAATACCCACGTAAATCATATTTTACTTCACTTATATTTTTAAACTTACATTCAATATGCATTTATGTATAATCAGTTTTTAATTGTGCTACAGTATATTTAAACTATGTTTTTTTTCATAAGTTCAAGGAGCACAATGCTTGATCATATGAAGCATTTCACAAACTCAACTATGAATCTCAAAAATGTTTAAATTAAAAGCTATTTTTTATGACAAATTTGTTAGAGAGAATATTGGATTGTATATCTATAATAATTTCAAAATAAAAGATAATCTTACGTAATCTTTTGATATAATAACAGATTCGATTCCAGCGTTACCCAAAATATAAATATATTAAATTTAGTTTTGTAGATGCACTTCCTCTAGTACATAATCAATACGACGGGCGCCAGACCTCACAAGTAGTCCAATGTGGAGCGAATAAACTTGTGAAAATTAAGTGTCGCAGGCATGGTTCATTTGTTATCAGAGGTCACGTCGTTTATTACTGACATATTAATACCGTTGATTCAATTTTATGAAGACATTTCGAAATATATTGAGAAACGTTTTATTTTATGTTGTAATTGTTTTAGATACTTGCTCAAGTTAAAATTCTATTGCACGGGTAATGTAATGATAATATATTTTTTAAAATATTATTTTAGCCAGTTAAAGCTTTGTGTAAATACATACGATGTGATACGAATAAATTTCGTACAAGGGACACATTACTTGTCTTCGAAAGGCAAATTTTAAATCGAATTATTAAAGTAATATTAGATTGCTACGTAGTTGGTACTACACATTAATTTCAAATGGTTTCATTTTTATACAAAAAAATAATTATAGATCAAATGAATTTAACTCACGGCTCTTAGTATATATAATGTCGAAGAGTTTATAAATAACCAAAAATTAAAAACGTATAGGTAAACTTTTTTATCATTATTGGTACCGGCTAAGTTGTTGCCGAAATCTAAAATTCATATTAAAATTTACTTGCCAGTACTGAATTATGGACAAATGTGATTAAGTACAACTAAAATCAACTTAGAAGTAATTGATTGATTTCATGCAAGCTATAATAATATAAATAAACACATTCAATGAATAATTGAAAGTGAAAATCTAATTCGATTATTTTATATGAATTCATGTATGAAAATTTTCAACTACGCCACCAACGTATCAACATCGTAGATCACGTTATTACAAAGTTAGGTCATGCTACGGTAAATTAAATTAAATACTTAAACATTAGGGTCGTCGCTAAGTATCCTATTATGCGTTCACTTTGGTAAGAAGACGTGGTTATTTTCGTTTACTCATTCGAACCTCGCTAGGCCTAATGTGATTATTATTTCTAAGGTTACTGAATGTATTTTTTTTTGTTTTGAGTTAAGATTTTTTTAAAATATGTATTGGTCTAAAAATGAAGATATATATATATGTATATATATATATATATATATATATATATATATATATATATATATATATATATATATATATATATATATATATATATATATATAT
>DWMZ01000008.1:0-81546 GCA_018249855.1 Eueides tales michaeli
TATATATATATATATATATATATATATATATATATATATATATATATATATATATATATATATATATATATTATATATATATATATATATATATATATATATATATATATATATATATATATATATAATATATTTTCTGAACGCTTGAACGTATGTGCACCTATAGAGAAACATAGTAAGACAATATATAATTCTATTTTACATCGATAATGTAAAATAGAATTATATATTGATAGATCATTTCTCGCGAAAATGTTAAGATAAAAGTATTAAAGGACATTTTCCTGTAAAAAACAATTTTACTTTACTCTTACATAAATGTGTTGCTGTGTCACATTTTTCAGAAAACTGCGGCATTTACTAAGTAGTAATTATTCTAAGCGTACATAATTAATGTAACGAGTTAAAATAAGGTAAAAACTTTATTGGGGTTTTACCTCGTCTCTTTAAAGTTTCACTGTAATAAATAAGACAATTTCCTTCTACACATTTCGTATAAACTACGTTTTTTACGTTCATTGTAATAATTATTAATTTTCAAAATAATTATTGAGAGTTAATTTTATTAATTGAAAAGTACTAATACATGGAGGTGGCGTATTTATAATTAATAAAGCTTGTTCATGACAAGTTATCTAACTAGGAAGAGAATTTCAAAACAAAGCGATATGTCTTAATTATTCATAATACTCTTGTAAGAAATTATTTTTAATATTTACTTACCAGGTAGTTGTTTATTAAGTAAATAACGTAATTTATATCCGTTTTTCGTTTCCGTTGCCCGTTGCCCGTGGTGATGTTGATTTCGTTGTTATTGCCCTTGTACAATGTCGTTGCTTTCATATTATGTTTTATATTAACTTTCTCAATTGTACACCTACATACATATAATAAGGGCACTTGTAGTATTAATTATTCATATTTTCCATTTAAAGAACCTATCAAATGTAAAAAGAAGTATCAAAGAATATGATTATTTCCTTTTTGTGTGTGTTGTTTTGAGTATAGGCAGGGAGAACTTAGTGTTAAGACACTATCTTGCACTGCGTGGCAAATGGCGGGATATGACGCCGCGCTCTGTATTATTACTAGCAACGAAATTATGATTTAATATATTGTTCCTCACAGTGAGAATCGAACTTATAACCGTCACGCACCCAAGCTTGTGCTTTGTTTATTTTCATATTGCTATTATTCATCTTACTCCTCGTAAACAAAATACGTAAGCGTTACACGCGTATATGCAATATGTTAACACAAGAGGAAATTACTTTAATAAATGAAATCTATATATTCATTTTAAAATTGGGATATAAATTGTCTCCATATTTGAAGTCTCGAACAAATCACGTAATTAAATAAGATTGGTAAAAAAATTAATATTATAATATTTTTTTTAAAAATAACTTCATATAATACAAAAACTGTAGGACCCTTCTTGATAATAGATATTATAGATTTTGTATGAAGAATAGGCTGTATAAAATTGTATTAGGTTGCATATGTGTAGGTCAGAAAACAATTAAAAAATCGTATGAAAATTTACATAATGAAAAAATTTAAAAGAAACCCAAGGTCAAAAAAACATCAAAGAAATCACTCTATGTATGTATTGCATGCTCAGTGAAGCAACTCAAAGCTACAGTTTATCTTATATGTAACTTTTATATATAAATATTAAAGTTTCATAATTTGACCTTGTATGTTATACACAAGGATTCACCTCATAACATTTGGACAAAGGGTTATCCATCTTAATTATTTAATGTTTTCATTTTCTCGCTCTGGTAACAAGGCCCAGCGCGCCGTTTCTCCACCCAACCTGAAATTCGGTGAGAAGTGGGGAACAAAATGGAATGTCTTAACACTAGGTTCCCAAGTTCCCAGAGAGAGTCTTAGTACTTTCAAAAATTCTTAACTGTTCCAGAAAATATTGTCCGCTCAATCTGTAATACAATTCAGCAAGGCAATTTAGAAATTGGCGGTAGTTTAATATAATAATTATGTCAAATATTATTTTATCCCCATATCACTTATGATGCTACCTAAACTAAGCTTATTCATCTGTGCTGCAAATAGGATAGCTCGAGCTAATATCAATCTAGTGCCAATTGGGGCGGCTTAATATTGATATATTACGATAGCAACAACATTGATCATAATATTATATTTTAAGTTATAAAGATAACAAATTCGCTTAATTTCCTCATTTTACTTACATAATAATATTATAGAATATAATAATTGTACTATTTTATAATTTTATAAAACTATCTGTTAGTAAAGTAATGAAATTTTATAATTTTATAAATTTTATGCCTAATTTTAACTATTTTAATGATATTTTAAATATATTAGTAAATTGTTAGTATGATTATTTTAAAGATTAAGGTAAATAAATACATTTGCAAGTTAAAGGTAAAAAATGTTGTTTAATGTTAGTCCAACTCGGACTAAAGACGCAAAAGACTTAAAGCTGAACCATATCAATAAAATCGGAAAAGTATTACTTTTATTTTATCATGATATTTTTGTGTAAAATATTTAAGTAGAATTTTTCAACAAAAGTGGTTGCAAGTAAGCTGCGTTATTTGCATCAACTACAAAAGGCTTAAAAGAAACAGTATAAGCGACTTGCTTCTTGCTTCATTGAAGCTTGCTATTGAGCTTTCAAAGCTTTGAAGCATACATAAGTTTATTCCTCTTATTTTTAGTATGCCGATATCACAAGCAGGTTTATATATTTCATTTTAAATATTTAATATTATCATTTCTCCGTTTTGGTAACAAGGCAAAGCGCGGCGTTGAGTTCCGCATGTTGAGTACATGCAATGCCTGAAACTCGGCGGAAAGTGGGAAAAGGAACGGAGTGTAATAACCAGGTTCCAAGGTTCTCCCTGCCTCCCCAGTCACGTGCGCGATACAGTGTGAAGCCGAGTGAATAACTCAACGCCGCGCATTGTCTTGCTAGAATATGAAATATTGTGATAGAAAATATTAAATATTTCATTTGCTTGAGTGAAGACCGAACCCACAACCTGTCGCGTCACATGCTTGTGGCCCTGCACCACGACAGGTCTCTTACATTAAGGAATTCTTATAATAATATATGATTTTTAGTACAAATACAATTATATTACTTAAAGAAAAATCGTATAGCAAGTATATAGTATTAGTATACACTGATATAAACATAACAACCACATACCGACGATTTGTTTGTAAAGTATCGAAATTGGGAAATGGAGAATTTATTTTATGCATATTATTTCATTAATAATATAAATTTCTATTGATCAATCTACTTCATTTTTTTTGGCACAAAATGGAACTTGGAAAATATAAATGTTTTTTTACGATTAAAACGACCGACTCGTTTATTTATGAAAATTAAATATTTTACATCAAAAAATCCTTAAAATTTTGTCTACTCAATGTCAGATTTATTTTTATATAGAACTCTTGAATATTATTCGGTGGAAATCACCGTTGTGCTTTGCTTTATTGTCAGAGAAAAGAAATGAAAATATTGAATATTTTATGACCCCCAGTGGAGATCAAATGCACAATCTGTCGCATTCACAGTCGCACAAGGTTGCAACTGTGAATGTGACACATGCAAGTAAGGTGCAGGCAGGGCCATAAGCCCATGCAGCTATCTTTACACTTTGCTGCTCGCAAATCCATGTATGCGTATCAAGATTTGTATCGGACTATATAAGAACGTCATATCTGCATATAGGAATGTCTGTATGGTTACATCAATCATGAAACAACTGCTTGTTACGTTAGCTCCTTTATATATCCAGTAAATTTAGTTCTCTAAATTTTTATTCAAAAACAGTAAAGTTAGACATATAATGTTTTTAGTTTTGTTTGTAATTAATGATAACAAATTGGCGTAGGTTTATGAATAGGATATTAAAACTATGGATTTCTCTTGTGCAAAATTTCTATTCGAGTTGACCTCTCTATTTACAAACTTTTTTAAATTATTGTAATCTCATGACATAATAATAAAAATAAAATTTGTCGTACATTATTGTTGTAGCTTGATTAATCACAAAAAATACAAAAAGTATTTTATGCAATTTTTACAAAAACCATGTACAGTATCAAAATCGTCACTTTCTATAATAATACGAGTATGTTACGGAAGAGAGAAAGGCATTAAGAATGACAACCCGTCTTAAATAATTCAATATAATACGTCGGACACAAAAGATACGTTGAATGCGTGCACTGTGGCGTACACTGGTGAGATTTTCGATAAAATACCTCTAAAAAACATTTGTTTTTATTTTCTAAAATGTCACTGTAAAATTATCTATAGTAGCAGTAGTTCAACTGAATGATAAAAAAAAATGGTTACTGTTGCCTTTAAGGGGGATGCCCGGCATTACCATTGTTCAAAGCCACTACTTAACGCCGGTTTTAAATGGGTGGTAATAATCCGCTCGAGCCCATGCGTGTTGCCATTGCTGATAATGTGGCTCTCCCTCACGAAAAAAATCTTTTTCTTTAGATATTTTTCCTAGACAACATTCACACAGACAGTCTTTAACGTAAAGACTTGCTCTTTAGATATTTTTCCTCGAGAATATCAATTATATCAATTATATTATTATATTATTATTATTATTATCACCGACATTTATCTCCATAAAAATAATAATATCATACAAAAATTGTGCATTTAATAATACCGTAGTCTTTGAAGTTTTAATATTTGTCTTCAACTCCCGGCACCGGTCAATTAGCGAGTCGTACGTCCGGCGCGCTAATGAGATTATTCCGCTTTATGAATAATATTAATAATTACGCTTCTAAACTTAAATTGTTTTGTTTTGTTTTGTTTAATAATTCATTGTGATGCTTTTTTGTATCTTAATACACGTATTAAAACTAAGTAAGTTTTACCAGTATTAGATAAATAAAAGATAGACTTATTTTTTTATCATAAAAATTTTTAAGTATAAATAATAAGTGATTTTTCTGAATTAAAATTTAAATAAGCAAATTGGGTTTCATATTCAAATATATAAGACAAAAATAATTATGTTCGTATTTATCACACTTAGATGTCGAACAGGCCTCACCTCTGCCAATATAGAGATATTTCAAGATATAACCAGTAATGCAAGCAAAACGCGTAACCTGTCCAAAGGAACTGATTTTATATCCAGTTCTATCTAAATTGTCTTAAGATAAAGTATTATTTTGAGTTGTGGCCGATTTGGCGATTACTCATCACTGAGAGTGTTTTTTGTTAGAGGAAATATATCTATTAGAGGAAAATGGAAAACAGAACGGAATGTCTCAATACTAGTTTCCTGAGTTTTCTCTGCCTACCCTGACATGTGCGAGATACAGCGTGAAGCTGAAAAAAAATGAAAGAAAATATCAAAAAAGAATGTGTAGTAACTTTAAAAAAAATGACATTTTTTTCAGCTTGAAATCAATCGATGTCTTTCAGCTGTTCACAAAATTAATCAATCATTTTTTTTTTCAGAATTTTGGCTATTTTTAAAAATATGTCTTAAGCATAATTCTGTTTAAATTATAAAAATTCAATGTTATTATATTTATTTATAGTGTTTATATACAAAAAACACCGGTACCTTAAACTGTATATATAAAATTTAATTAGATGAAATTTAATAATCTCCCAGGTTTTTATTATTATATAATATGTTACTTATTAATTAAGAACAGTTAAAGCCATTATTTAGTTGCCAATTAGTTATGCCAGTACAACGTCAGTTCAAGCTGAAACTAATCAATTGTCAGTTACGTCAATATATCTTATCATTTGTATTGTATATAATTATTTAAAGATTACTAGTATGTATATAATATCTACATATATTAAAGAGCTGAAATTTTTGTGCGGTTTTATGCGATTGTAAACACGTTGCGACATGTGGAGAGTTTGATGCTAGAGGAGTTTAAATATTTAATATTTCTTTTTCTTTGCTCTGTTGACAAGGCAAATGCGGCGTTGAGTTTCGTCATTCAACACGCAATGCCTCTAATTCTCATAAAATGGGGAACGGATTGGAGTCTTAACACTGGGTTACCCTCTGCCTACCTTGCAAAGTACGGGATAAAAAGTGAAGCTGAAAAAAATATTAAATGTAATCGAATAATTTAAAATTAATAATAATTTTTAATGATTTATTATTAATTATAAATTATTCGATGAGAAGGCTATGTGTACGGCACGTTTAATTTAAGGATTTACTCGATATATAATTTTAATTTTTATACCGCCATAACGTATGCATAATATCTTCATTAGAAGAACGCTTACTACAATATTAACTTGTCAGCAACATATTGGAGGTGTTTCAGAGAAAGGTTTGATGAGATATTATATATTTGACATTTTTTAATCTTAGATCATTCCCGAGCGTAGATCGATTGCCACACCCATTGACTCCGTAGCGTCTTAGAAAATTAGATATGGCTTATTAGTAGACGAATATATAAGCTCAATAAATAGTTAATTTGCGGTAATTACATACATGAGTGGTTTATTATGCTATACGATAGTGGGTACTCACCGTAGGTAATAAATTGTAATTCACTGAATACAGACTAGCCATAAATAATTTGACTCGGCTTGCCGATGTCAAATTAATAAAATCTGTTTATTTTGCTAATTTTTGTAAATCTAGATGAGTTAAGTACTGTCCTGACACGTGAAGTCTCAAAATGGAGATTGATCTATCTTGATAATATGGGTATTGTTATCCTTTTCCAAGATTTTTTTTTGGTCTTTTTTACATTTTGTGTGTTTTATATGTTTTTTTTAACAAATTATAAATATCAATCAATCTTTTCGTTATAAATACTAGCGGAATAAGGCTGTCTTATTTATTGTGACATTAGAATTAACATTTCAATTTTGTGTGGCCTATAGCAAGGTAAAGCAGAGGGACTCTGGAAACCTAGTGTTTGGACACTATGTTACCATTAAGACACTAAAGTTAGTTATTCCGGGTTCCCTCTGCCTCTGCCTTGTGCGGTATACAGCGTGAAGCAAAAAAAAAGTTAGTTATTGCGGTATTGACTGGCAGAACACCGCGTTTTGTGTCGTTACCAGAGCGAGATAATGAATATAATACATACGAGTATTTCACTTACTTTAGTAGTAGGAACCTTACTTATTAACAGTTGCACGCGTGTGCCACGGCCTCAACTATAATTACTCATAGTAAAACTTCACGGTTGATATATAGATATTCACTAATAGTATTTGTACATTGCTTTTATATAGTATTTTCTATACAATTGTATAAAGTAACATCCATTAATTAATTAAATTTGGATATTTCGAATACACTGGCCGCTTTTAATTTAAAATTTATGTCCTCTGTTAAAATTTAATTTATTTTTAGCATAGATGGATTGCAATTTTACTAGGATACGTAATAAAATGTTAAATAATTGGTGTAGGTTGCATGCTTTCTTGCCATTTTATTATATTTATTTTAATTTAATATTACAGACATCTGGTCCGAACATTTTCTCACCTTTTTCACAATTATCACCTTTAGTTATATTTGTTTTTATCTGTTGTATACACTAGGGTTAAAACTACACATTTATTTCAAGAAATCCAGTTCAAACGTGGTATTTGGAAGTTCAAGGTGATATTTGGATTTTCTACACATTTAAATTATAGTCTATTAACTTAATACCTTTTAATCATAATAGAGTTGTAAGTTTTCATAATATATAATCATTACAACCTTTTATTTATTGTTTTTGAAACTTAGTGTAAAATACCAGGTCACCAAGTAACTGTTTTTGCGATGTCGTTGGATTATAATTTGTAACAATCAACTTCTTTTCACATACTAGTTCCTTGTAAAAAATATTTGGCCTCTATACACAGATAGTCTATGGTTTGCTCATAATGCACTCTGCTAATGTAATTTGCTTTGTGGCCGCATACTCACATTTAATACATGTAACTAAATATACTTTGCATGTATAGAATAATTATTACATTATACTAATTGCACCAGCCACTATTTATTGATGTATTTAGATTGAGTTATCTCATGTGGAGAAGTGTCATTTTAAAAAAAAGTAATTAAGTACTTGTATAATTATGGTTTCGTGAAAAATGTTTCATTTATTTCATAAATATTTAGTACTGGGTAGTTGGTTCCGAAATGTGCTTCTATAAAATCAGCTTGTTGTCTTATAATTACTTTCAGTTAAAATATAGCAGCGTTAACAGTATGTTACATATATTTATATAGAAAGAAATATAAAATATTACTTCCATAACGGATATTCGTTCGAGAAAACGACGGCAATCTAGTACAAATGATGTAGAATGGCTTCTAGAAGAATATTTCACTTATGGTTGATTGAATATTATTCCGCCGGCGTTTGTACAGGAAAGCACATATTCAAGAATATAGCGAGGGTATTCGCTTATTCATAAACGTGCCTTTAGTGCTTGAATCTAGTCTGTTGTGATAATAATATTCCTTTTTGATTATTTTATTGTCAAAAACTACATGTTTTCTTTAAAAAACTTTTAACTTAGCTTTCGGTTATGACAGAGAACGTAGCGCCAAACACTACGGTCCCGGCATCAACCTGTTCATATATGCTCTCCTGAGGGTCCTCAAGCTTTTACGTGACCTTCTTCCAGTATCGTGAATTCAAAGTGTAAAAAATGTCTCCCTCTATATCTGTTACTATTTTTTCTTCTTCAATCTTTCTTGCCACTTTTTCATAACTCTTTTGCTCGACGTGCTCAGCCCTCCTGAGCTCGTTCTTCTCCATTCTCACCGTGGTGTCCATGTTAGTACCTACTATTCTGTGAATCTCTTCACTAAGTATGCGGTCAGCTAAAGTGACTCCACATATCCTACAAAGAGATTGCCCCTTTTCAGTATTCAACCTAATGACATTCTTCTTCTGTAATACTCACGTTAACACTACCGTATAACAGCGTTGGTACTAATACTGCATTATGCACGGCCACAGCTGCCCTGATGTTTCAATTTCTCCTTCGCTTTGTCATATGAGCAAAGGCTAACTCTTTTACCAGCAGCAATACGCTCTTCCACATCCATTCGTATCTTTCCTTTCTATTAAACATACTTCCTACATTCGTTGTTCTTATATCTCATCATCAACACTGATTTTAGTTTCTGTCATTTTATGTATATTTTTTCAAATATACCCTTTGCCTTATTCGTATTTAATCTTAGTACACTCTTCTTTCAGATTTCTTATGATGCAAGGAGCGCAGCATCATCATACAGTAGGCAATCGAGTCACCCAATTTCACTCCCCTGTCACTTTGTTTGACTCCTTGAAAACATGACCTTAAAGAATTTTTCAAATAGTAGATTTGTGAATACTTAAAAAATGTCATTAATCTACGAATAGGCGAAATAAAAATATTCCAATAAAATTTAAATAAAATATTTCTTATGACATACTGATATTGATTTTGAGTACTACGAGTAAATCAAGCTCCACTTAAATTGTAAACTTTTTGTTTTTCAAAGACCTATATTAATTTCACCTTAGAACACGCGCGCTAAAATTGAATTTAGCGCGCGTGTTGTTTTTTTTTAGAATATCGTACAAAACGAAAAATATAATCCTTCTATATCATATATATCACTTTACCTATGATCACTTTCTCCTTCTACCAAAGCTATTTATGTCAGATCAAACATTCAGGTCTACACTAAAAAAATCAAGCTTAAAAACCGTAGCAATCCAAATATACAATCTTTTTTATATCGTTTTTCATGCACTTTATATGAAATTCGCCGAGTATCAAGCAAATAGTGTATTTTCCTTTTCAGTTTTTTACCTTTATTTGGCCGATCGAGCTCATAAGTCATGCAATATTTTTTGTATTGCTTTTGCTGCATTTTGTATGAAATTCGCCTTGTATCAAACGTATAGAGTAATTTCACTTTGGGCTTTTTTATTTTATTTGTGTTATAAGTACTCCCTTTGTGCCTAATTCCATAATTATAGGTGTTACCTATAGGAGTAACCGCATCAACGTCTACTAGGTGGAGAGTGTAAAGGAGTGAAATGGGGGGACGGAACTGTCTGAATGGGAACAGAGTATTCTGTCATTAACTTTTTAGGCCCTATCTACTTTACCTACTATACTATATACAATGCGTGAATTAAAAAGAAGTTACATATTCTACTCAACACCGCGCTTTACCTTAATAGCTGAGCGAAGAAATGAAATATTCAAATAGAAAATATTAAATATTTCATTTCCTCGAGTGGGCATCGAACCCACAAGCTGTCGGTTACAGTCACACACTTGTGCCACTGCGCCACGACTAAAATGTATACTTATATGTGTAGAAACATTTACAAGTTTTATTTTTTATTAATATTTGGTTTAGCTCTAGATTTAGATTTTAGTTTAGTTTATTTTCTAGATTTATTTATTTTTTTTAGAATACAGTTTCTGTGGGATCTTCATGACTTTCAAATAAGTTAACAAATTATCATAACAGCTAATAGATCCAATTTACCTCTGAAACCATGGTGTCTACCGTTGCACATGGATACGTGTGGTTGTAACCTGTGCGACAGGTTTTGGGTTCTTTACTCTAGGAAATGAAATACTTATTCATTTCTCCGCTCTGATAATAAAGCAAATTGTGGCGTTGAGTTCCTGCCACTCGATACGCAATACCTCCTGATTGCAGTGGAAAGTGGGGAAAGGAATTTTCGTAATGAGAACGGAGTATTAACATTTAGCTTGCTAGGTTCCCTCTGCCTATCTTGCTATGAGCTTTTTAATCATTTAAGAAAGAAAATATTAAATAAAAAAAAACATAAGTAAAATTACAATTTCAAAATTAACAACTTTTAGAAAACTTATGGGCTTTCAATTAAAGATTAAGTTAACTTTTTTATTTATTAAGATCACGTCACCTCAGCTGCGACACAATTTGTACCAATGATGGTACCTTTCTGCCACTATTTACATTTATTTTTTCTTCTTAAGAACTGTAAATGTGTTTAAAGTACATTCAAATTGCACACAAATTTTAACTAATGATGGACGAACCATAGCTTCTAAACGTTGTAGTTACTTTACATGCTTGATATAGGGATTTATCAAAAATGGCATATTTATTTTTATGTTTCTCTTTTCATTTTTTGTATCAATCAGTGCAATCTAGTGTTGCACTTGTTATACCAATAATATAAAGTTTTCACATAGAGTAATTGTTATTCTTTACGTGAGTATGTATCAAATTCATCTACATAGTGAGCCTGATTAAAAATAAATGGTCCAATGATAGTAAAGCTTATGCTATAAAGCCATCCACATTTTTTTTTAGTTGGTCTTAAATGTTTTCACATAAGGTATTCCTGAGCTTCAATACTTATATATACATAGACATTTTGATTTATATTTTATTTATTAGATAATAAAAAATTATACTGTTTAAAAAAAGTTATAATCCATAAATCTATACAATAAATTAGCGTGTGGATTGCATTCGTTGTGGGCGATAATTATTGAGGTCGCAACTGCACGTTCGCGAACGATATTTATCACACGCAACGCTGAAACAGTATAGAAAGTATTGATTAGTTGCCCGCTTGGGATTTGTAAAGAAGTTTGATTTTTTGTATAAGTTAACATAAAATAAACAATAAATTGAGTAAGTTTTCTTTTATTTCGGTAGACATTGTTTCATGTGTAATTTCCCACCTCAACGCACTTTTTGATTATTAGTTGTCGAAGTTAAATACCGTTCTTTTTTATATGAATCAGAAAAAAATAACAAATAAATTGGTTACCTATTGTGGTGTTGAAAGAACTAACTAAAATTAAAAACGTATAAAAATTTGATTGAAGCAGGATTTGAACCCGCGCTTCTTAGAAACTGTCCAAGCGCTCTGACCAAAGAAGACAATTCGTTACAATTATCATTTACCTACCTTACCTAATTTTAAAGGGTTATTCCACAGTTAAGGAAGAAAAATATTAAATTTAAAAACGTATAAAAAATTGAACGAAGAAGAATTAAATAGTAAAAATATTTAATAATTAGTATTCTCTCTTGCCAAACGATAATTCTAACGAATTATCTTTGGGTAGCGGAAATTTGTAAAAATAAATAAGTTGTAACAAGCGTATAAGAATTTCGACGTAGCTTGGTGTGAATGATTGCCTTAGTTGGTCAGAACGCTTGGACGGTTTTAAAGAGGCGCGGGTTCAAATCCTGGTTCGTTGAAATTTTTATACGTTTTTAAATTTAATATTTTTCTTTCCTAAGTGTGGAATAACACATTTACGCCATTTATTGAAACTACCGCAGTCTGCATAAATCTTACGCCGCCTCCACTTTCACGTACTTTTTTATAAATTCTTTCCTTCGTACCTTTTAAAGTTATCTGAAGAGTTAACAGCGGTCTCACAGCAAGAGAAAAGAAGTTACTTTCCATTTGCAGATGTTGTATGTTTAGTAGTAAAAATGATCAACGACGCGCTTTGCCTTCTCACCAGAGCATATAAATTAAAATAATAAATATATCGTTTAAAAATATTTCGTTTTAAAATAATAAACAATTTATTTCCTCGGGTCGGGATCGAACCCATAAGCTGTCGTGTTACTGTCAGACGCTCGTGCCCCAAATTATTTGTTTTGTATATTTATCGTTATATTTTTTTGAAAAGAATGTAAAATTAATATTGTAGATAGCTGACGTACCATCAAAATGCAATTTCATATTCTTTTAATATGCGCAAGATGAAAAATATATTAAGCATATTAAACTGGCCGCTGAGCGCTGCGAGAAAAAATACATAAATGTTTTTAAAGTCTATTATAATCTGCATTTATAGCATTTGACATGACCTTTTATTATTCCGTGATGCAAAAATCTTTTCGTATCGTAATCGTAATCCACCCATGGCTTTATTTGCTTATTATTTTACTTACATTTTTTATTACAATGAATTGTTTTCATGTTCTAATAAATGTTTATAGCACAGTTTCTTGTGTATTCTCGTTTTAGATAACTAAATTTAACCAAAGCTATTCTCCCTATCCGTAACTCACCCACGAAATAATTGAAGAAATATACTTCTTACTAATAATAAATCAAAAATTGGTTATTTGAAATAAAAATCATACAGGGTATATTGTGTATACTCGCGAATTTGAAATTGTTACCTTTTATAGATTCTACTGCTCCGTTAAACTACAATTATAAAATTTTCTACTTAACCTAGTGTTAACACGCCGTTCCAGTAAGAAAATTCCGTTCCCCAATTTTCGAGAAATTCTGGAGGCATTGCTTATTGAGTGCTATTTGTTATCTATATAGCTATTAACTTTATAAAAATATGATCTGTATACAAAAAAGCCACGTTTAATGCCAGGTAACTCTAGAAAAAACGCTGCCGCCACCCCAATGGCGTATGGGTATGAATTATCATAGTATTGACATCGTAAATAACGACGTGTGACATTTTTAAAGTGTTCTATGTAACAATATTGAGGCGTTAAGGTAGTTTTTAAGTAAATTTATGCCCAAATATTAAATAAATTAGCTCCCGAATTTTTAAAGTCTACGTGACGACAAAATATTTTTTTTATATAATAGAAAGATTAAGATATTTATTACACGCGTGGTTTTCCAATGTTTTTTTGTAGATGTCTAAGCTACGTCGAAATTTTTATTTTTATATAGATATCTATTGTTATCTATATCCTAGGTGTTACTATCTAGTAATATTGTCCAATTGCACCCAATATTGAATATTTCAAGAACCTCAACAAAATTATTATCCCTAATAGGATAAACTGCATCAGAGAGCAAGACAGATGCGGCCAAATCCTCTTAGCTCAACGTTCCATATGTGATCGCTTAAAGATGTGTGGTCCGCAATAAGAAGATAACCAGCTTGGCCAATCCAACGTTCATAATATCCATAAAAACATATTTTTCTCAAAATATATTGTGATTTTATTTTTACGTCGGTGGAAATATTTTTATTACTACGCTATTCATAACTTTTAAATTATTATTTGAAATTAAATACACTGGTAATATAGGTATTCGTTAAAACTTTTATTACTTTTTTTTGTTTATTAGGCCTATCGTGGCGCAGCGGCACAAGCGTGGGACTATAACCAACAGGTTGTGGGTTCAATCCCCACTCGAAGTAATGAGATATTTGATATTTTCAATTCAAATATTTAATGTTTCATTTCTTAGATCTGGTAATAAGGCAAAAGCGCGGTGTTTAATTCCGCCACTCAATATGCAATGCCTCAAATTCGGTGGAAAGTGGGGAACGGGAATGGAATGGAGTGTCTTAACATTAGGTTCCCTTTGTCTACCCTGCCATGTGCGAGATGCAGCGTGAAGCTAAAAAAATTTTTTTTTACATATTATGTTTTCTATTCTAAGGTCACATGTGATGAAGAACATACTTTCAAATTGGGTACCCAATTTGTTTTAACAACGTTTTACCGGTTCTATAAATGTTATAATTGTAGTTTAACGGGAAGAGCAGGAGAAATGCATAAAAGTTGACAACCTGAAATTGGCGAGTAAACAAAATATAAGCCTGTGTGATTTATTCTGCAATATAACTACAAACAATCATTTTTTGTTTTTTTTTCCTGATTCAAATAAAGAAGAACGGTGTTGAGATGTGAAAAAACACATAAAGAAATGTCTACCGAAATAAAAGAAACTTGGCCCATGCGACGTTCATAATATCCATGAAAATATATTTTTGTCTCAAAATATGTTTTTTTTTACGTTGGTGGTTCATTTTTTATTATGCTTTACATAACTTTTTATTTAATATTATAATTAATATATTGTGATAAAGGTAATCGATAAAACTTTTTTTTTATATTTTACGTTCCATTCTCATTTGCTGCCCCGCAAGTTATACAGCATGATGCTACGTGAAACTGTGTACTTAAATGAAATATTGTGTTTGTTTTTTTTTGTAGTTATCCCGCCAGGCATCAGATCTTTTCCTTTATGTTTTTTTTTCTTCTTTAAAAAAGTGTGTAAAGCGTGTTTAAAAAGGTTTTAATGGTGCCACACCAAGATAAAATTATTAAATCTATATATTTATATGAAGACAAAAACAGAAGAAGTTACAGAATAAATCGGAAATCCCTGAAACATAAATAATAAAACGTAAAGTAAGCGTAAGATATGAGGAGATCAAAAAAATATTTAAATAAGAAAGACTAAGTCTTAGTAATTGTTTTTATTAGCAGAGGAAATGTTATAAAAGGAGAGATAGTAACTTATCATTTCGGAGCGTAGATATCTAATATGCAACAGCTATTTAAGTTGTAAAGGAATTTAATTAATCGCTTTAACAACACAAAAGGGATCATATTGATCTTGGTCCTTTGTCGGGACTATTGTTTCACTCAATAATATATTATGGAAATTCGTTAGTATAAGATCTTTCATTTAATACATATATATATGAGTATATACGATTCCAATTGAGATATTCTTTACGTTAATTGATTTCATGTAGCCTACTAAAACGGGTGAGAGTTAGTACGGGCTTTTAGAATATGTCATAAACATACATATTTCCATTACGCTACGGAAGCGAAACCACAAGTAACAGTTAGTATTTGATATATACAGCGTAGGTAAGTAAAAATATATCATCCATTTTCTGAAACACAATTATTTATTGCTGCACCTGCACAAGCTATACACGATACGATACTTCCACAAGATTGGCTACTAGCCAAACTGTACATATCAAAAATAGAAATTTTACTTAAATACATAAAGTGGCAGGCAATATTTAGTTTGAAATATATAACAGTACATAGTAGTTATGTTTGTTTAGATACATGTAGGATTAATAAAGAAGTTTGTCAATTCCGTCCAGTTTGTGTCGGCAGATTAACTTGACTGGTCATCGCTTTAAGCCATTTTACCAGTAGAGTAGGCAGAGCGCCCTCTCACAATTAACCGCATTCAACAGTTCAAACAATATGGGCGGATTTCATCGCTACGTCTTACTTGAAATGGTCTTCTCTACTTGAATAGTATTTCAATTAATATTCACGTTCACAATAGCATTCGTCATAAAAAAAACAAATTATAATTGATATGTCTTATTTTATAAGCTTTGTTTATAAAGGTAAGTATGTGATATATTGTTTTAAGCTGTTATATTTCTTACATATTTATGAAATATTTTTTATATTTGTAGTTTATAGCAAAAAGTCAAACTCTAAATTACATTATTGTATTTATTTAATAACAATTCTTTGGTACGAGTAAATGAATAACAGTATAACAGACAGAAGAAAAAAGATTTTACCTTAAAACTGCTAACGTTTCGCCGTCTGATCAATGCAGCTAAGGCACCAGTAACTCTGCTACCTCAGCAAATACAACTTTCCACATCCATTTTATATCTTCCGTCTCTACTAAACGGACTTCCCAGATATACTACTTCATTCACTTGATCTTATATATTAATATCTTATCATTTACGCTGATCATGCATTCAATCCTTTCTTAATTTCTTTCAAATATCAAACCTTCGTCATTCATGTGCAGGCTTAGACCAATGCTGGTAACTTATGCCACACATCGATGCCAATAACAGTAAATCATACAACAGGAACGCGTACAAAAGGAAACATTCAAGTCACCTACTTCCACTTCCTTTTTATCTTGTTTCACTTCTTGAGAAAGCTATTTAAATTCAAATTGAACAACAAAGATGAAATGCATAACCTTGTTTGAGTCTCGATTGGATGTCAAACTAAGGCGACATGCCAGCTTCTACTTGCACGCTGGCTGAGAAAATCAATCATACTTTTCCCTTTCGTTCACTCCCAATGTGTATATGTGAATATCTCATTCACTTTCTGGTCACCATACTTGCTTAGCACTGCCTCGTAACCGCCACTCGTAGTTCTGACCCATTCGTTTAAATCACCACATATTATTATTATTTTATTGCTTCTAACACTACTTTGATACTCGCCCAAAACTCCTCCAGTTCACATAATGGAGCTGAGAATTTTGGTACATACACTGCTAACAAGAAAAGTCTTGTTATCCCTTGTTTGAAGGATACCCAAAACAGCCTCAGGTCGATCTCGGGAATGTTATCGCTCGCTCACCTTTTCGTACGCTTGGTCCCATTTACAAATATAAGAATCATCCATCTCTGTCATCTATCACATCAATTCGTTCATTCATCTTTTTTTCCATCTCTCCTTTTACATTCCACGTAGCTGTTTGTAGCTTCGTCCTCCACTTCCCGACATTCCGGACATGCGTGTTCAGCGGGTTAGGTGGTGGTCTCCAACGCCGTATTCGTCGCCACTGATCACACCAGCGGAGATGCACTGGTGCGCGTCACCTTAAGGGACACCCTATCAGTGCGCACTCGTTAGCCTTTCATCGACGGGCCAGTCGTATACGAATGGGTAGTAATCATTGTGGTCTGTGCAGGAAGGCAGGGGTAGTGTCAAACTCTTGACTATTATGGTATTAATAAATGTGATGCACAAAAAGACATATACATAAAGTAAATATAATATATACATTTTTTTATCTTTGAAAGTTGACCTAGGGTAAATATTTTTAAATTTAGTTACGTGGTTAATATTAAAACTCCAATCTAATGCAAATTAAAACATTGAACACGATATGGGATATGCATTCGACGTGTCATATCAGTTCATCCGCCGGATTTGTGAAATATACCTATGTTGGAAATATGAATATTTTATATTGGTACCTATCCAAACAGAACTAAAAAGAAGAACGCTTTTAGTTTTATGTATGAATATATTACTACTTTTACAGTATAATTTTATTTTCATTTTTTATATTTTTAATAAGTTCATGTTAACTAAATATTAAAATATTTTCTCCTCCTATAGGCTATATTATTATCATGTTAGAAAGAAGATCTGAAATTGTAATAATATAGCCAAGTAACAAATGAATAAGAGGCCTGTTATGGCGTAGGGACACAATCGTGCGACTGTGGGTTCGATTTAATTAAATGAAGCTCGAGGAAATTATATATTAAGTATCTTCTTTTGTTCGCTCTAGTAACAGGTAAAGCGCAGCATTGCATTCCATCATTAAACACGCAATGCCTCAAATTCAGAGAAAATTGGAGAACGAACTAACTAAAGTAATATAAAATTTCTCTCTTCGTTTTTATAGTATAGAACAGTGATTAAAAGGAATTCCATTCATGGCTCTTCCATTTCCTGTTCTTTATTATAATGGATTGAAATAGTGAATACCGCAATATGCTTTTATAGTAATATTTATGCCTTTATTTTCAATAATCAGCCGATAAAATAAGTAAGCTAGGAATATTATCATGTACTTCATAAGTATCATTCATAATACATATACATAGCGCAATATGATGTATCCTATTGAATACCTTCAGAACAATGAAATAGTCATAATAAGTTTTGTTCACTCTCACACTCTCTCACTCTCACAAACATCATCATAACATTACACACATCTATAGAATTATGAAGAATGTAAAATATATTCCGTGCAGGTTTTCTATTGTGTCAGTGCAGTCACTATTTTAAGCCGTTGCAGTCTTTCCAGATAATTTAGGTCAGGTTTCATCATATACACCCTCTACGTGGGTAATTGAGAATGCCATGAGTTATATTGTCAAGTTATTTAAACCAGTATCTACTGTACTTTTTTATTTATACGTAGGTAATTAGAAAAAATATACATTGTGGAAATATTCGCATATGGAATGATTATGTTTTTTTAGTATGGTTCCTGTAATATTTGAAGTAGGTTTGAGATAATCGTGGGATAACGCCCACGTGTGAACGAGGTGAGCCGAAATACATGCCCAGTTTCATTTTGTAAGATGGCCCAATCGTCGACGCGTAGAATATTTCTATAATGTTTTGTTTGCTTTAATCACAAAGTTACTCATATAAGTTTTATTCACAATTGTATGGTAAATAGTCTACATATCATACGTATGAAATTTCTATATAATATTATATCATAAGTATGGAATTTCTACCAATTCATCTATCATTGTTTGACCGCCATTATCCGATACCCTTTTGGAAACTACATAAATTATAAAATATACATACTATGTATAAAAAGAATAAATAAGAAATCTTTGTCGAATTTAACTTGTCGAATAATAATTCATGTAACTTTTTGTTAGTACATTAATTTGTTTGGTTATTACTGTAAAACTATAAACAACGTTATTTGAGACTAAAACAGACCAAATTGTTTATTGCTTGTTTTATTAGATTATGCTAATAACCTCACGAAAATTATTTAAGATCTATTAACCGAATATAATTACAAAGTTTATAATTTAGAAAGTCTTTTTTGTTTTAAAATTGTCACGTGAGGGGTTGATAAAACGGTTGGATTGATTTTGAATCACTTTTGGTTTCCTGATCTAATCGCATTTTTAACAAAATACGTTGGTCATTGTTTCACTTGTATATAAATAAAAGAGTACCACGAGCCCCATTATAGCTTATAACATCATGGCCGAAGCCTGGTACTGTTGTCCACACGCTTCATGTGGATGTTTTGGGACTGTTACCAGGATCGAATGGCTATAAGGATGTCATGATTATTATTGACGCTTTTTCAAAATTTTATCTCTTATACGCCTTACAAAAACAAAATCCTAATGAACAAAAGCGTGCATTAATCACTTATCAGTTGACGTTGTCTAGTTGCGCCACTTTTGCTCGAGATAGTGCTTAGGACGGCCAGGTGCATTACAAAAATATTTCTAATATTTCGATTAAATAATTCGTTTCAAATTTCTGTTTTTGTTTATACAAGTATATCTACTGAAAACTTAAGGTATATTTATTTTTTTCCTTTATTGTTTTGCGTAACTAACAATAAATTAGATTTAGAAATAAATGAAAAGTACAAACTGATCTAATAAATTTCTACTACTTACTTCTTGCTACGTACTTCAAACAAAGCTAGTTAATCTCATAATGCAAGTGTTTCAAACGATCACTACCGCGTAAAACATCTGCCGTAATGAAATAGTACTCAGCTTTTAAGTCAAATTAATCGGCAACCTTTTACTATGATGAGATTTTCTTTGTCAACTAGTGTATAAAAATGTACTCAAAATATATTTTATACATTTTTTATAAAATATGAAAATATTGATATAGTAAATACATAATTTATAATAACAATATTCACATACTATGTCGTCATAATGTTTTTATTATAATAATCAATGAATGAAATAAAACAACGAAATATGCACTAAGATTTTTCACTTCAAATTAATTTATACGCTTTAAAAATAATTTTATAAAATATATCGAACTAAAAAACATGTAAAGCACATGCTTTACGTTTCGTTCAGTTTATAAATACACAGTATATCTTGAAGTATATAAATAATATTATTTAATAACGTACTGCTCGAGACTAATTATAAATTAAATACATTATAATATTTAAGACCTATGATAGTGCGATCTTGCTGGATCGAATTTCATATTGAGGATCAAACTAACTGTAAACGCGACAATTCGTGGGTTCAATCCCACTAAAGGAAATGAAATATTTAACATTTTTAATATAAATAATTAACGTTTTTATATTTCCGCTCTGGCAACAAGGCAAAGTCCAGCGTTGAGTTTCGCCACTTAACACGCAGTGCTTCGAATTCGGCGGAAAGTGGGGAATGGAACGGAGTGTTTCGACACTAGGTTACCAAGATCTGGATCTTGGAGGTTACCCTGACAATTCGAGATATAGTGTGAAGCTGAGTGAATAAACTAAAACTACAAGCGTGAATGTAGTCAAATGTCGCTGAGGCTTCCGTGATGGAGTTATGCGAACATTATAACGACGGTACGTAAGCTATGCTTGTATGGTTGGTCATTGACATAACGTATATATACCACTTTTGTTCTGCGAGTCGGTAGATTATAAGTATTTGCCTTCTCCGGTGTACGTAGTAGTGTCCGCCTGTCTTGTTCACATATGCCCTTATGCTTTTTTTCTTTCTTGTATCTCTTTCTCTTTTTTTCAATCTTTTGTAGCATATAAGTTATTTGAAAGATACGTTCGAACGGCTTAATTTAAAATTTATTCTATACCAATTTAACTTTCTTGACACTGTAACCTTGGAATCAATAAAAGATTTTATATTTCTTACTATTATAACGATAAATGGTCCTAACCACCAAACATAACGAGTGAAATCATAATTTTTTAAATATATATTTTAAGAGTGTTTGGTAAAACAATTATAATTTATATCTACAGCCGCACGTCATAAAATAACAAAGAAATAATATGGATTATAAATTTAATAATCCAGGTAGGTGTTCATGAAATTTAAAACATTGCAGTACGTTTATATATTTTAATTAAAATGTATATTGAATGTCTTAGCTTACTTTGAATTAAGCTTACGTTCTTTAAAGGTAGATTATCAAAGTGTTATTAAAATATTTCTTAAAAGTATTTCGTTTAGTACAATTATATCCCTGTCACGCATGGTTATGCTTACATTTATGACAAAGTTTAAACGAAAATTGTGAGAAAGGTAACCTACTGAATTTAAGGCATTGGGTGTTGAGTGGCGTAACTCAACTCCGCGCTTTGCTTTTTGCGTTGCCAAAGCGAAGAAATGAAAACATTAAAATATAAAATATTTCATAGAGGAGTATAAAATTGAAGATATTAATTTAACTTATTGTTCCACTTCATTGATGGTTTGATGGAGTGTTAGCTATACAGGAGTGGCCGAGTCATGTCTTGCTATAAAGATATCGAAACATCAGCACAAGTGTACCAACATGCCATTCTTGAGAAAGTTGTTAAGCCCCTTAACGACACGATGATGATATATATATATATATATATATATATATATATATATATATATATATATATATATATATATATATATATATATATATATATATATATATATATATATAAATATTCTTTTTTTTATTTGTAAAAAATACTACATTAAATGAGTCATGTTAGGCGGGCGTTAGTAGCCGCGACATAGTTTACAATTAATGCAGTTATAGATTTTTTTTTGTAATTTTTGTTTTGAATAAATGATATAACGGTGTAACAGTGTAAAAATCTTGGTTACAAAAGGACACCTTTCGGATTTCATCCGAGCTGAAAACTGCCGTTATTTATTACCCTATTGGATTAATGGTCTGATTTAGAGACTTATTCTCTAACTTCGACTACTTCTCTAACTCTAGCTTACTCTAAACGATCCGAAAATTTGGAATTTTTAAAACAATTTGTGCGATTAGCAGTGAAGAAAGTGCGTACTACTATTGGTAACTGACCTCAAAATTTAAACGACTGCAGCCAATGAGAGACCATTTAAAGAGGGTTTGTTTATTTTAAATGGTTTTATACTAAACATGTGAGTATACATGTGTATATATTAGAAAAAAGGGTGGCATTGTCGATAAATGGAGGCTATTATAAACCGTTTTTTTTTGCCAGTGCCTACGTTACGTTAAAAACGATTATTCATATCACACCTGCAGGAGTTATGGAGGTAGTTTGGACGCGGGATTGGCTTCCATCCAAAAATTTTAAAGCCAGACTTCAAGTGGTACACTATATGTCAAAGTCATGTAATGCTTGCCTCATATAACTCACTTTTCAGTGAGAAACGAACTAAAATAACGATATATTGATATAATATATTTCTTGAATCTGTCTTTTAATCACATTGAATTTGTAAATTATAAGTGACTGAACAAAGTATTATTAGTTTTACATTTCCTTTAATTTTTTTGTATATTATATTTACTATACAGAAATTACCATGTCTTCTCTAAAAAGCAAATGTCTCTAATAAGCGTAACAAATTTGATGAAAATAATTTAAAATAATATAAATTTAGTTGTAATAGTAGTTTACATTGAAATAAAAAGGGTTTATTTCATTGCTCCTACTGCGATTCCGGATTCAAGAGAGCCCAGTTCAGAAAAATATATCCCCATTTTTCAGTAGAAGACACAGATCCATTCTTAAAGGCACCATTGATAATAAAAAATGTTTCTTCCGCATTCCTGACCGCATGTAAGTTCATTTGCCTGTGATTACGTCACAGAATTGAAAGTCACTGCTTAGTGAAAAGGAACTATAGAAAATATAGAAAACCAAACTAGATGAATGAAGGTGGAATAGGGTAGTCATCATCAATACGCTCCGTTGAAACTAAAAAAAAAAATTCTTGAATCTTTCTTGACTTATATCAAGATAGATAGACTTTCGACAAGGCGTAATAAAGCATACTTTCACTAACAACATTCAGCGTGCATTGAGACTATTAGCGTTTATTTAAAAACTGCCATGTGAAGCTGAGAGAGTATTCTACTCTTTAACCACCACCACTGTACAAGTGTACTAAATTCATAAATTTAAAAAATAATTTTCAAATTATTCGCTCAATTTCATAGGTGGAGAAATAAGGTCTGTATTCATAATTGGCTTAAATATTTTCACAGATACTTCAACAGGACCAGTTGGTAATAATATAGTCATTATTATTACAAGTGAAGGTAATTAATATTATTATATTAAGTAACTTTTATTTTTTAATTAATATTATTATATTAATTACCTTTATTGTTAGTAAGTTCTCGATTTTAGCGTATCTGTACAACGCCTTGAATCTCGGTATTCAAATTGTTTTTAATTCAGATGAAAGGCGGAAAACGGAGTATTCTGACTCTGCAATGTTTTTGTTGCTTGCTACGAGTATAAAGGATTAAGCTTAAGGGTTGTAAAAGAAAAAATATAAAAGTGAATATAAAAAATACTGAAACTAATTTCTATTTTATTTGCAAACAGACATAAAAGTAAACATCATCGAGCATAAACACTGCAACGTCTCATGGTTATCTTTCTCAATAAGTGACATTGAGCCTTGCCATTTTCTGTTCTCACTGATATTATATAAAAATCGCAAGTGATCGATTTTCGACAGGGCGTAACAATGTATACTTTTACTAACCATATTTAGCTTGCAAGGGGATGTGCAAGTTTTTATCTATGTGCAAATTTGTATGTGTCAATCTTTATTTAATGATAGCGAATAAAAGTAAAAGATCTATGTGTATTTCATCTTAAAGTAGGGAATTGAACCCATAACGATAATTGTGCGATGTCATTTACGTTCACATTGCCTTCTGCTCTATAATGGACTCTAGCAATATATTGTTGCAAATAAACACGACATATGTACATATGAAAAAAACATAGTATATGTGTATGCTATCAATCTGTAATGGCCTATTAATATCAAGTGTCATAAGCACTATTGGATTTCAGATATCTATCTCAAAGCACTCAGATATAAAACGATTGACGTCACATAACACCATAATTACAATAGAAATGATCTGAGGTGATGAATTAATTATTGTATATGTAGTTATTTTAATTATGATACATGATGTATGTGTACGCCCAAGTTAAAACTCCGCCTAATTTCGTAGCGAAATTTCAGTTTTTATTTCATTAAATTCTTTATTGTGATGGCGCCTTAAGACAGTGTCTAACTTAAACGCGACGCCACTGGAAATGATTATAATTTTATTGGTTTCTTATTCTGGATTTGGTAGATAAAACCATGGTGGTTCTATGGAGAAGTAAATATAAAAAAATATATATAAAACAGTAATTTAAATGTTCAAACTAGAATTTTCGCATTGCGCCACAATAATGGCTTGAAGTAATACATTTGAACAAATAAAAAAATTGGATGTTCATACATATCCGAGTGGAATTATGGGAAGAACGCTCGTTGCATTTCCTCGCTATCGCAATGTCAATTCTTTAGACGAAACTCGAGCCAACTCTACGTTCCCTGTGGAGGTGATAAAACGACTATTGTGACTTCATGCTTTTATATTATTTGCTACTGAAATGTGAAAATATTTTTAATGTATGTAATGTGTGTATTTGTTGAAAAATTTATACGAAATTGAGGTTAAAATAGTTTAAGCGACTTATATATTTGTAACTGAAAATATTTATACAAATTTAATATTTCTTAATTGAGGCACGCCGTTGCACAGGGGCACAAGCGTCTAACTGTAAACGACAGGTTTCGGGTTCGATCCCCACTCGAAGAAGTGAAATATTTAATATTTTCAATTTTCAAATGAAATATTTAATATTTTCATTTCTTTATTCTGGTAGCGAAAAAGTGTGGCGGAAAGCGGAAAAGTGCGGCGTTAAGTTCCACCACACACCACGCTATGCCTCAAATTAGGCGGGAAGTAAGTGGAGTGTCTTTACACTATGTTGCCAAGTTCCCTCTGTTTACCCTGCTATGCTGCCTGCTAGCTGAGTATTTTGTAATCACTTACCAATATGTATATGTAAGTAAGCATAAGTAACCCAGTGATATGGGATTCAAAGATGGTTAAACGGTTGTTTAACCATCTTTGAATCCCATATCACTGGGTTACTTATGCTTACTATGGTGGTTAACGGGCTATGATAGTTAACGGGCTGAGTAATATTATTACTCAGATTGGTGATGAGAATATCTCAATATGAATTTGAAGAAGGCGGTATAAATAAAATTTCATAATAATAGAATAATTTTTATAAAATTAAAAAATAAATATTTTATTATATAAATGATACGCTAGCTACGTATCATTTATATAATAAATTATACGTAACTAACGTATCATTTATATAATAAAATATTTATTTGGAGTGCAAAGTATATCGTATAAGTGATTATTACATCAATCAGTGACCGAATATAGTTTTAGTTTCATTCAAAAATATCAAAATTAAAATCAATAAAATGTATATAATAAAATGTATATAAAATGTATATAATGGCTTCAAACTTTGTTTTGGTTCAGTCCACTTTTTTTATAGGTTGTTTAAAAATCGGTTAAGAAATAACGGAGAATTAATGGACTGACATAAAAAAGTAGATATAGATAACTAACATTTTTGTAAAAAAAATTGGTTAGAAATGATCACAAGATTTTTTTCATCCTTTTACTAGAGAGAGACTTGAACGCTGAAGATGTGTTTAAGAAATAATGAAATGCCGTCGTCGTGAAATATTTTCAACGTATTATGAGCAATTATAACAGTTATTGAAAATTTAGACAAAGTGTTGATTGCTTATGAAAATTGAATTATTTATGAATTCATTCAAGGAAATAATTACATTTTAATTGTGTTTATATTTCCAATCCTGTAAGACAATGCGTGGCGTAGAGTTGCAAATTTCACCTGTTCATCTTTTAACCTGTTCGCCTTTTTGGCTGTTCCTTTGTCTTGCCTTAATTAAAGATGTTCAAGGCCACATTTTCCAATAATACGTAAAATTCAAAGACCTATAACATTTGATGATGAACTAAATAATAGCTCAGCTAAATTATGAGACTAATAAAATATATCTTACGATGATCCTTAACTTTTATCTGTTAAATATAATTGTATTGTGCCATAGGTTGGCTTGGAATATTTGGATAATTAATATTTACTTACAGGTAAAATATTTTACAGTATAAACAGGTCTCGTAATATTAAATCTTGGATCTCTAAAATTTAACATTGAAATAACGTACTGCTTTATATTGTACACTTTCACAGCATATTTTATTTATTTTATATACCTATAGCCTTCCACGATACAGATTGTATAATACAAAAGGTTTCTGGCATTCAAACTAGTAGCTTCTTAGTCTAAAGCCTTTTATATTAGAATAAATATTAGATACACAGGTATATAGGGGAATAAATATAAGATACTCCGTCACACGTGATACGACGCTTGAGTCCTTACGCCACGAGCACTATGCTCCCGTATTTCAAAACTGTGATATCTTATTTTAAAATCTAATTTAGTGATATTATATATAAAACACAAAACGTCAACACCTAATGTATTCATTTATATAAGGATATTATGTGGCTTCAATGAGGGTCGGTCGGTTTATATATTATTTTGTATAATAAAATAAAATACTGTATACCCAGCGCTCGTAGCAAAGCTCTAAAATTCTACCATTCTTTTTTTTTTGTTTTTACTTGATTTCTATTGGTTATATTGATATAATATATAGCTCACATATATAAACTTCCTCGGTATAAGGATTATTGGATTGTTTAACTATTAAGTAATCATATAATATTAGGAAAAAGGGAAGTGAGTGAAGAGACGGACGAGTTCGCGGGCGAAGCCGCGCGATGGGCGCTAGTATATAACATTTAAATTAATAATTGGAATATTGGAATACTTCTTTACCTAAAAAACTTAATCCACAAAACCCGTAGGTGTAATGCGAGATGCGGAAATTAGCTATGGTAACCGACGATTGCATGATTCAATATAAATACTCAATTTAGAGACCAATAATTCAATTTAGAGGTTCTAAAACTGAGCATTTACGCATATTTTTGGTGCATTTTGTGTGAACTTCTCTGTATAATGGAAATCTGTAGGGTACTTCCTGTGGAGCTACAATTAAGGAATTTGTCACAAAGTGAGAGTAACAAATAAATTAAAACAATGAAAAGTGAACAACATTTTTATAATCTATTTATTGTTACTTTCTTACAAAGTCAAAACATAGGTATTTCCTGTAGTCGTAATTTTGCACTTTGTTATATACAAAGTAAAGTATAACTATGAAGTATTTGTATAATTTACGATTACACAGTAACATTAAAAAACCAAAAAATGTAATTCATAGTCATGTTACAGTTAAACTATTAGTTGCGTGCGACTGATAACGCGATAGATTGTGGGTTCGATTCGAGGAAATTAAATATTTACTAAATTTAAAAACGTATAAAAATTTGAACTAAGCAAGATTTGAGCCTGCGCCTCTTGGAATCCGTCCAAGAGGCGCAGGTTCAAATCCTGCTTCGTTAAAATTTTTATACGTTTTTAAATTTAGTGTCTTTGTTTCCTAAGTGTGGAATAACATTATTAATATATATTTTTTGTCTTGGTAACAAAGCCTAGTTCTGCCATTCAACACGCAATGCTTCAAATTTGGCCATAAGAAGTGATCGAATCTTAACGGAAACGCGGTGTCTTATCACTAGGTTCCCAAGTGTCCTCTGCCTACTCTGCCATAAATGGAATACAGTGTAAGGCTGAAAAAAAATGTCATGAATTTATAATTAAAATTCATTTCATCTATATTTATAAGATATCTGTAACTGATCACTGTCGGTAAATCTTTAGTATATAATAAAAAAATATATAGGGGATGATTATTAACGTAATAGGGCCAAAATAGTGTCCTTTTTCCTATTTGTCTGTTTATCCGTTTGTCTGTGTATTTCAAAGTGGTAATTTCAGAAATAGCTAACCAGATTTAAGTACAGTTTTTACTAATATATTTTGGTAAACTTTCTTCAACATTTTTTTTTAATCGATTAATAAGTAAAAACGTAGCGCTAATTAAAATATAGCTGAATTTTTAGTTTTCCATTTACAGATATTGTGTTAATAGTGATAATGTTATTGGACCAAGAAAGTATTCGAAATTAGTAAATAATATAGTTTAAGTCATGCAGACCAAGCCGCGAATGGGTCGCTAGTACAAAATAAATGCACAGGTATAGGTATAGGAGATACTTAAGATTGTTGATTTTTATAAGGTGAACTATCCCTTGACCAAAAATCCTGAAATCGGTACGAAAACCTCGGTGGGCAAGTTCAACTTGAATTTTGCTATTTTTTGCTTAAATCAATTTTTTTTTCGAGGCCTGTCGTGGCGCAGCGGCACAAGCGTGTGACTGTAACCGACAGGTTCTGGATTCGTTCCCCAGTCGAGGAAATGAAATATTTAATATTTTCAATTTAAATATTTCATGTTTCATTTCTTCGCTTTGGTAATAATTTGGCAAATCGCGGCGTTGAGTTCCGCCACTCAACACGCAATGCCTCAAATTTGGCGGAAAGTGCGGAACGGAAGTGGAATGGAGTGTCTTAACACTAGGTTCCCGGGTTCCCCTGCCTCGTGCGGGATACAGCGTGAAGCTTAAAAAAAAACATTTTTTTTTTAATTATATAACTTTAAAAGTCAATAGAGGAAGAGATATAATATGTATGTATATATGTAAAAACTCTTTCAATCATTATAATAATGACATATTTTTCACTTACGGAGCTGTAATTCTAAGAAACTTGATATCTAAAACATATACTATATTCACAATAGTTTATAAATAAGTGTAATTACAGCAATTTATTTAACCACTTCGTCCGTTTAATGGGTGAAGGCGAATGGCTCGAGGACACATTTAATTGCATCTATGCAATATTTTAAACTACAGTAATGGTATTTTACCGTTTTTATTTTATGACATTTTTTTAATTTCAGACTTACATATTTTCCTGCATACAAAAAGTCAATAACATTCACTATATTCTACGCCTGTCTGTATGTCTGTCTATCGGTGTGTTATCATATTTTATCTCTATATTAAGATTAATATCAAATATCAACATTTATGGTAGTTAAGTGCATATAATAAAATTAAGTATCTAAGTCAACGCTATAAAAAGGTACAAGTGCTTATGTATATTGTTGCTGCATTGTGTATGAAATTCACCGTGTAATGAAATACTTCAGGGTATCTCCATGGATCTATAAAAATAAAATATTGCAAGAAGTGATAATATGTTTTCAGTTTTTACCAAGTTCATTGTAAGCAATATAATTGAAAGAAAATATCCTAAAAATGGTAATTTGTAAGTATAATATAAAAAAATATATAGTAAAAATATATATTGGCAATTCATTTCGTAAAAGAGAGATTATTAACTCTTATAACTATTGACTAATATACTAGAAAGATTAGTATAACCATTTAATTTGGCAAGTCTGATTCGCACTTCACCGGTTATTTATATAAAATATTTATATTTGAAACACAGACATCATCATAACATCATATCATAATATTCTGTCGGCCAAATTTGATGAAAATGTTTATTTATGCATGAGTTTTATAAAATGCTTTACAAAAATTAGAGTCTAGCGATCAATACGAATTTAAGGGTAGAGACTGTACTGCATGTTCGTGTGAAACGACCACTGAAAGGTTTCTACGGTCCCAATACAACATTTTATCGATATCGAACTAGTGTTCTACTCGCGACCTGGCGCATGCAGAATAAACTGTACATTATACGATTGTCTATTTCATTATCTCCCGTCGTCCCTGTGAGGAGGCACATAAAATTTATTTTTAGGAGATTATTTTGCTAAACTTTGATAGTCTTGACTTGAATATGATATTAAGGTATCATATTTGTATACTTTCTTCTGAAATCATTAGGTTTGTTAGTGAAAACCACATCCAAATCCTTTGAGTTGTTTAAAAGATAACATATGTGGTAGATCACATACAGACATTGTCATATATTATGTTAAGATAGTACTACATTGAAGTATTAATTCAAAAACTATATTATAAGTATATTTTAATATTTATGAAACTCAATATCGAACTCGTAATCTATTAATCTCGTAACCTACTATCTGACCTAAATAGGTCAATGAATGGCAAGATATCTGTAAATTTAAAACTTAATTGCTTTTTTCTTTATCGTATGCTCGCATAGTTTACGTATAGCAAGTACATATAGTCGTATATGTGCTTGTAAGCCTTTTATTGGAATTTCAATTTCGCTCATTCTTTTATTTCATATTCTTGTGTAATGTACATGTGGCGTGAAATGTAAGTAGATAGTAGACAGTGGCTTATTTGAATCGAGTTTTAAAACAAAAAAGATATGTAAATCGTTTATCATTGGGTTGTCTCACGTACCATTTTTATTATCTAAATTGTTAAATAATTTATAATTTTATAGAAAACTTCGTGAGACCCTCATGGTATATAAACTTGATGTTTGTGGATCCAATTCTCATTAGAGGCAAATACTGTATTTAAATAATATAATTATTAAGAGAACTTTCGCAAAATTACACAAAACTAAAGTTTGTCTCTAAAACTGGTCAGAAAGCTGCTTACGTAACCTGATTCTAGGTGAGTCATAAAAAAAACAATAAAAAAATTTACAAATAATTTTAACTTTGAATGGATATATTTTTTTTACTACATATAGTGCATGCACTGGTTTCATGCTTATATCTTACTATACCGATCAATAGTATCATGTTTTTAGTTTTATCTTTTATATTATGATCCCTAAAATTTGAGATCGTCTGGTGCAGTGAGATAACGTCGAATTGAGATCGTCATGTTGCAATTTGACTGGAAGAACGATGGTTGTAGATTAGGTAAGATTAATCAATTCCTCTCTCAGTGCGTGAAGCTGCCTTTTTGATTATAATCTGTTCTTAATATCGTTTTGAATAAATATGTTATAGTACTAACATTTTGTTAATACTATCCAATTTTAATTCAATGAACTCTGCAACAATTTAATATTTGTCTAGCGTAGATATGACTTACACCCGACAGCCAAGAATTAAATCATGAAAGTTGCTTATGAATTTTCACTCAGTGCAAAGTGTAAAGTATACTTTACAGCAACTAAGTCTTAGAGCAATGGAAATAGCAACATTGAGTCCTTTTGAAATTAATTGATATTATAAACGTTTAAACAAACCAATCGAATTATTATTCTAGTCAGGAAATTAAGTTAGATAAAATAAGTATATTGTTATATTCATACAACATTGAGAGTTCGACAAAGGTACTTGTAGTTTATTTTTATTATTTATTCAAAAAATATTTTACTATTTAAAAAAATATATTTTTAATAAAAATATATATATTATCTTTTTATTCATGGAAACCTAGTGTTAAGACACTCCGTTCCACTTCCGTTCCCTTTATATATAATATTTTTTATAATATAATTTATTTATAATATTACTATATTTTTTTATACATAATATAATTTTTAAAATAGTGATTTTTGTACAAAATCCAATTCTATAGAAACAAAAAATATCAATAGAATTTTGCCGTACATTTACTTTATGTACACAAAATAGCAACGAAACGTGCTTCAAATGCACTAGGCTAGATGTGTCCCTTTGTAGATACGCAATCATGTCAGTCGCAGTCAGTTTCGATTGGAATATATTTTTTTTATTTTTTGTACTTTTAAAGCAAAATGTTTAAAATTCTGTTACTAAAAATTTTTACATTTCAACGCTTATAAGGTATGTCTTAACCATATATATATATATATATATATATATATATATATATATGTATATATTCTAAAATAAATGAGCCTACAAATTATAAACAACGAAAATTTTCGTTCACTTGAACTTGGTGTAAATGCGTGATTATAATAACTTCTTAAATGTAGAACCAAAAGTCATTAGCTACTACTTTGATCGGTATTCAGAAAAGCTATTTGATGATCAAAAATTCCAGATTTAGACCGTCAGCTAAATCGAGATAACGGCTATTAAAATTCCGACAAGGTTCCGTTCACTGCTCACAAAGGATGAATACTAAATTTAAAAAACTGAATAATTGACAATTATTTTCATATATTGAAATTTAATTTTGATTTTTAACTACGTAATATTTGCTACAAGATACATGGAACTTCTAAAAAATCTTGACTTAAAATAAAACAGACTAGGTTTCCATCAATATTCATGCGCGTGTAATGAAATGTCGAAATAAATTATAATATAGTTTATAGTAGTAGTTTATAGTAGTAGTGATTTCAGATAATAGTTAAAATTAATTCATTTTAAATCAGAACAAAGCTGAGAATACATTGAATTTGTAACAAAATGTCGTAAATACATATTTTATTTGTGTATTTACATTGCAAACGCTGACTTTAACAATTGTTTACCTTACATTAATTCTATCCTTATAAATTTATAGATGATATTAACATTAATATTAAAACAACAAAACACAACAACACACTGAAACAACTAAATAAGACAGAAGCACATCAGGGTAGGGCTCGTAGAAGGAATTTCTACTTCTCATGAATTTGTGTGACCGCTTCAGATCCTGTCAGCCCGTACAAACCGAAGCTGTCTCTTTTTTAATCGATCGCCTCCAAGTAGTTGACGGCGATTGGATTTTCTATTCCCGTCTCTCGGCCTCCTAAGATCATTCAGGGATAAACATCGACTTACAGTGTTGGAGAATTGACTCCCTGAGTCCAAATACTGAGATCACCCGTCAAATTCTGTGGAGGGCACATACCTTGAATAAGATAAACGAGGTGTACACTTCACGACAACTCCTGTCACTCTTAACGAGGATCTCTGTGACGTCAGGGATCTATACTCCAAAATGAATGCCTTCTACCACCATCTTGGAACAGCATGGCCAGCCTTATTATTTCTTATGGAATTTCAGACCGCCTTACCAAGCGACACAGCCTACCCTCAATAATAAAGAGAAAATAATTTTATACATCATACTGGGGTTGCTACGATCCTACGGGAGGACTAAAGTTTTTGGTTGCCTCGTGTTGATTAGGATGTTTAGGTCTGTGGTGTTGCTGTTGCTAACGTGGTTCCATTGGGTAAGAAACTTTACATTGGTAGCTCAGTGGTGCTATTTGTTGGTAAGTCACAACCTTGGTTTGATCAAGACGTATCTTGCAAGCTTGTTGCTTTTGGCAAACTTGAGACATATCAAATATGCACTAATAATTTAACCTTAAAAGGATCTCGCAATTTTTCACTTAAAGTATAAGTGAAAAATTGCGAGATTCGATCGCAAGATCGCTAAATTAAGCGAGAAGCTTGAGAGCTACCCGTCCAGAACTCATCCGTTTTGGGCCCGAAGGTTGCACTTTGAACCTTTAGCCAGCCTTCGTTTTCACCGCTGAGCTCAGGAAATGTGATCTTGGAGACAGCAAGGACGGCAAAAGAGAAAGCCGATTTCTTGAACTCTCTGGTCGGTCTTGAACATGACTATGAATAAAGTAGTGGACATCTACAAGTCAAGCGAGCTAGATAGAATTAGAGATTCAATTTCTTTAGTGCTCCTGACACCGATGCCAACCTGCATATTTTGGCACTCTTACCAGCGAGACTCATGGAAGAGCGTTTTTAGCTACCCAATTCTAAAAAAAGCCGATGATCCCGATCCATCCAACTACAGGCTTGTATTGCTATACGTATTGCTATCACCTCCCTGCTCTGAAAATTTATATAGAGCATTATAACTTAATCGAGTATGGTACGGAGCGCTCTTTATTAAGCCTCCACCATACGGGCTTCCCGAAAAAACATGCAAGTGGATCGCCTGCTTTGTTACTGGGCACAGTATCAAGGTCCGCACGTGGTCCAATTACCTACCCTACATGCTGTTACTTTTGCATATCAATGTAATGTTAGTAGACTAACATACGTTGCTTTTGCCGAAATAAACTTGTGTCTTCTGTTGAGGCGACCAAATGGAATTTTCCTGGGTGTCCTTATGAGATCAAAAGAACCTAGTTCAATTCAACCCCCTAAAGAAACAAGTTTGTGCGTTGACCACTAAAAAGAACCCCTATTTATCGTGTCACTAGTTTTCGATAACACTCCTCTAAAAGCGGCGCCTTAGAGTTTCGAGTGACTACCAGTATTGTGATGATCTAAAAAGCAGGGTCAGTTTGGCCTCTAAGAAACATTACTTCACGACAAAATACCGTTTGGTCCTATATAGGCCTCACAGCTTACCTATGGCAGTATTTCCAGTTCAATATGACATAGCTCCTCTGGTGTTAAGCCATTGGAGCCATTTGGGCAGACCCCAGTTTGTCTTGTCTTTTTCTTAAAAAAAAACTGGTGAAAGATCTTCTTTGATATTGTCAGCAACATTGGTCAATGCTATATACGATAAAATGCTTTTTGTATATAATTTGTTATTATATTTATATTCTATATTTTAATAAAATGCAAAATAATAGCAAAATAAATATTGACACTACGTAAAAATTATTCTAGTTGTTTAAACTTCATTTCTCGTGTTGAATATTTTTAACATCTGTTCATCTTTTGAGCTGATTCTTTAAGCATGATTTCATTTTAAATAATGTCACGTTATGGAATAAACACTAGAGACATAAATTTTTCAGTTAATAATAGTTTATCTACTATTTAAAGTGAGTAAACATTTATAGTTTCGCAATCCAGATATCATTTAATATTGAATTGTTAGATCAATTGTCGTTGCAAATTGTTATGGAACTAAACGTTCCAGAGATTGTAAGAGGGCAAAATGTTTAATTACACAGCTGAAGTGCAGGAGAATTTATAGATAACGGCGTCACGACAAATTCAGTAAGAAAATTGTTATTTACAGTTTGTAAATTATGAACTAATAATGATAGTTATCGATCTTATAAATCCATATGTATTTTTTATGTGTTATTTTTTTTTAAGTGCCGCCACCATGTGTACCATACGCCGCAATACACCGCAGAATACACTTATCGGGCATGTGTTAGTGTGTTAAGCGGTGAGGAATGTGGCGTTGGGGTACATAGCTACAAATAGCTACGTACTGTTATACTCTTATTTCGATAAAAAAATCGAGTAAAAAAATAAATCACTATGACTGGCAATAAATAAGAATGTGAATAAGAAAATGAATTTTATATATTCAATTCATAATTTGACTTGTCGTGGCTCAAGGAGTTCCCCATCCGAGAAAATGAAATATTTAATATTTGCAATTTAAATATTTAATGTATTTATTATCTTTGCTCTGTAAAGCGCGGTGTGTAGTACCGCCACACAACACACAATAACTCAAACGGAGTGTCTTAACACTAGATTCCCAAGTTCCCTCTGTCTACCGTGCCATGAGCAGGATACAACGAGAGATTATAATTTGATCTATACATATAAAATAAATTAAATGATCTCTGCCTTCTGTCTTTGCTTATTCAAATGCACACAGATATTTGCACGATACTAAATCATAAGCAAACACCTTTGTCTGCCTGTCTGTTTTTCTGATTGTCCGGATTAATCTCGGATTCCACTGACTTTTAATTTTCATATAGGTACGTTGAAGACAAAACGTATATATATTACAATCAAAAGTCAAGAAATAAAACTATTAAGTTATCACATTACAAACTTACGAAATGCGTGCCGCGCGTCCTCCGATGTTGTCAAATAACAGAGAAAAACGCGTTGTTTGTAACGCGCAAATAACAGAGAAAAAAGCATGCGCGGTAATACGAATTTTGCTTTTTGCGCACGTATAGGCGAAACCATGTGCAGAAAACAAAATTTTAATAACTCATATTCTAAACGGGCGACGATAAACAAAATTTAAAAAAAACTAGTGCCAATGAAATATTTATATATATAGGGTACTTGAAATATATAAATCTGCAGATATATCCAGGGCAACAAAAAATAATATTTTTTGTTAAGCTGTGTAATAATTAATTTTAAATATTATAAATATTCTTCGGTTTCCCCTGGTAAATATAACATTGAGAAAAGTTTACACTTAAAAGAACAGGGAGAGAAGAATTGAATCTAAAGAAGAAATTTTTATAGCTAATGATAAGGTCTCGAATGTTAAGTTAGGATTTTTTTTTAATTTTAAAGACAATGCGCCTGACATTGTTTCTAAAATATAAACAAAAATAAATTCAACAATTACCTAATTCACATTTTGAATAGAAATATATAGATACTGAAATACTTGTGAACTGTAATGTTTATTATAAAAAGTCAATTAAGCGCCATGTAATTAACATGCTATCATTAGCCTAAATACGTAGTAAGTTCCAAAGCGGTATAATTTGCCTTAAGCGTCAGTGCCAAATTTCTGGCCTTCCTCTTGGCACGTGTTCTGTTTACGATATATTTGTGCTAAGCTGGCTTCATATTTGACGATAAACAACTAAATGTGCAGTAATTTACCCTCCTGGGTCTAAATAAATACCTAATATTATTACAGAGATTGAGGCCTGTCGTGGTGCTGCGGTACAAGCGTGTGACTGTAACCGACAGGTTCTGGGTTCGATCCCCACTCGAGAAAATGAAATATTTAATATTTTCAATTTAAATATTTAATTTTTCATTTCTTCACTCTGGTAATAAGGCAATAACGCGGCGTTGAGTCCCGCCACTCAACACGCAATGCCTCAAATTCGGCGGAAAGTGGGGAACGGAAGTGGAACGGAGTGTCTGTACATTAGGTTCCCTGATGTTCCCTTCTGCCTACCCTGCTTCGTGCAGGATACAGCGTGGAGCTAAAAAAAATATTATTACAATATGGGAAACTGTCGTACTTTGGGACACCCGATTGTAGATTCTGTCGGTGGGATTTTTTAATTTCTATAGTATATTAAACTTGAAACCTGTCGCGGCTCAGAGGCACAAGAATGTGACTGTAAATGCAATACTCCACTCGAAGAAATAAAAGAAATGAAAATATTTAATATTTACAAATGAAATCTTTAATATTTTAAAATGAAATATTCATATTTTCAAAAGAAATATTAGTAAAAGCCCGGCATTTAGTTCAGCCACTCAACACGCAATACCTCAAATTCCGCAAAAAAGTGGGGAACGGAACCGAGTATCTTCACAACAGGTTTCACTCTGCTTACACTGCCATGTGCGGGATACAGCGGGAAGTTAAAAAAGCTTACATATAAACTAAACTAATATAACTTTCAGTACATTATAACAATAGATCAAAAGTTTCTCTGTAGAAAGTAATTCTATTCATAGATAGCGTTCCTTCAAAGTACGCGTGAAGACTAGTAGTTATCTTTAACAGAACAATGCGGTTGAACTTTGGATAAGTTCGAAATCCTTCTCTTTGCAAGCGTATCTATAAAGTAATGTGACCTTCTTAATCTTATTACAGTTAGTTTATTTATATTAGTAATAATTTAATAATATCAATCCTTGGAACTATCTTATTTTAATCACATATCTTCTATGTTACACAGAGATGGACGGGAGAATTTCTAATAAATATTAATAATGTAGTACAGTAAAGATAAGACTTCCGTTTTTTATTTAATTTCTAATATTATAATGAGTGACTCTTTTTTATTTGTATAGACTATGGTTAAAAATAAATATTTTAATATAAACATCGCCTCCTACAGGAGTCGAAAATACAACCATCGAATACAATATATAACCAAATTGTATTTGTGATTTTGTAACGTGGCGATAAATTTTTTATCTCTCTATTTTATTACATAGCTTTTTAAAAACAAACGCTATAATATCCGCCTTTAACATGTATTTCTTTAATATTATGATCTCTACGCTTCTTGGAATAAACCGATAATAGAATAAAGTGAAAAGCTGAAAAAAAAAATACTAACAGAAAAATATATCGCAGGCCATCTAAAATAAGCCTTATCATATATGCTGCTATTTCTAAAAGTACAATACTTGGCAAAAAGCCTACCGTTTTATGTTTCATTTGTCAAGCATTGTGGCAGCTTTTAACATAAAGTAAAGAAACCATGGGCTTGATTACGACCTGAGATATCTTAATTTTTTTTTTAAATTTAATGTATAACTATTTGAGATAAATTACTGTCTATCAAGACAAGACAATCTAACTTTTTCATATTTTAAATACATTAAGCGAAACGAAAGTTTCCAAAGCCTACGATGACGGCTTGGGCTAAATGAAAGGCTTAAGGGAAAGATTTCAATGTTTCCGAATTAGACTGATGTCGTTAGGTAAGTTATCCTTTATGCATTTATTAATTTCATGTAATATTACATATATAGACGCATTCACTGTTATAAAACAAAATCTCATTGTCATCATTACGTCATTAATACAAGACCCACTGGCGAGAATAGACGTGTTGGTCTTGTATTAATGACGTAATGATGATGATCTGTCTTCTAAATGTCAGTATCAATATGTGCCACTTATGTATAAATTTTAATAAGGACTGATTTAACGTCAATATTTTCGTATTGGGTACTATTCCATAGTTTAGAAAATAAATATCACTAAATACCCTAATCAGAACTAAAACCCTAAAGGCAATGGATGATATCTTAAATAGCATGAAAGTCAAAATAGAACACGATTGAAAAGTGAAGTTATTACTTTGTCACACAAAGGTAACCTAGAATAGTAGGTCAAGGAAATCAAAAAAATCAATATTTTCTTGCATGTACGTTTAATACTATTTATTTGCAAAGTTAATTATTTTTTTAGGCTTCATGTCTTCCCGCATTTTGGGATAGGCACAGATATATAGTGTATGTAGTTAGGCACTTGGTGGTATTTGTATTTTGTATTGTAAATCTGTTGTAATAAAATATACCCGTAATTCATTTAAATTTAACAATAAAAAAAATAATTAATTAATTTTAGAAAAGTGGATGAATTTTCTTGTATCAGTAAGCTCTCGGTATACTAATATAATAAAAAAATTAAGTGCTGCAATCAAATTAATTTTTTTTTTGCATATTACCATGTTTGTTTGTTTAGGTTGCATGCAGCATTTTAGAGTTATCTACATTTAATGTTTTTAATATAAGAAGCAAAATAAGACATGATTACTTGTGGCCAAGATACGAGTATATGTATAAAAGTTATATATACCGATAAACTATTAAAAAATAATGAACGAATAGATGAAACTAGTCATGGCAAGAGAATTTCTAGAAAATAACAGGATTATTTAAATAATTTGTCATAATAGGAATTGGGGTACAATTACTAAATTTATAAAATTTCGAGATTTCTTACACGATATTATGGCTAATAATAAATTACCTTTACAGTTTATAAAGGGGTAAGTTTTTTAGCATTGTTATTAGCCCTCGACATGCAAGCTAGGGACATGCAACCTAAAATGTTTGTGCGTTAAGTTAATGTTAAAAACATAAAAACATTACAATTGATTATATCGTTACTTTTTATGCATACCAAGAATAAATCAGGATACTTATGTACCTCATTGACAACAATTCTTAAACGTAAAAAACTTATGAATTTCTAAAATTTGTTGCGTTTTTTAATCCTAAAGACACCGCAACTCCCCACTATAACAAGCAAAGAGAGTACAATGTAAAATTCAATAAATTATATTTATCTTGTCATGTTGACTTTTTTTATCAAGGGCTTGTAATGCTTGATTGGAATATGTAAGGATAAATACATAAATTCTGTCGTGGGTGAGATCTATAAGTACCTCATATTTTTTACGTTTTTATTTAATATTGAAAAAAAACAAACATCTATCAATATTATAACAATAAAACATTTTGATATTTATAAATAGTATTTAATATTCTTATAACAATCGTTCTTTAGACGGCAATGCACATTTAAAGTAGCATTATACTAAATTTAAAAATGTTTAAAAATTTGAACGAAGCACGATTTGAACCGGCGCCTCTTGGAAACCGTCCAAGCACTCTGACCAACTTAGCCATTTGTTCTCACCAAGCTAAGTCGAAATTCTTATACGCTTGTTACAACATGTTTTTTTGCTGCATATAACAGGAATTAGGGCAGAGCCTACCAGCGGGGAAAAATTAAACTAATTAATAGTTTCGTGAAAGAATTATTTATCTTAACGTTGTATGCCGCTTACAGAATAGTAGACAGAAGGAACCTGTTAACCAGTATTAAGAAAATTCGTTACCGTTAGGACACTTCTGTTTCTCACTTTCCGCTGAATTTTTGAGGGATCAAGTGTTGAGAGGCGGAACTCAACGCCGCGTTTTGCCGAGAAATTATTGAACTTAAAACGATTACGCTTATAGTCTGATCGTGCTATGATAGATTCAATACGCTTTTGTTTAGATTCACGCTATATACTTCATTTAGTGGGATAGACAAAAAATACTCTTTATCAAAATACTCTGTTCTCCATAATTAAATTTCCCCCTAATTCTCGAGACATTGACGTACACGTCATAGACATAATTATATTGTGAGAAGGCGCGCTGTAAGCAATCTCGGTAACGCCAGAATGTATTGCGGCCAATTTCATCTTTATCAATATTTAGTTATTTCTATTCGATTATGCGGGCGGAGCTTCGTCAGCTGGTATAATATAATAGTTTTTTTTTTATTTTCTCTTTAAATTAAAAATAAAACAGAGGTAAATAATGCCTTTGAATTTGTATAATATATTTAAGTATAAAGATAAAAAATAGTCATGGCTAAGTGGAATAACACCTGATCATAAACAAGAAAGTAGGTAATTTTTCGAATATTTTCACAAATAACTGTGGCTTGAAAGATAAACTAGCAACGATAAGTTAATCGAATAGTCAGAGTGTTTGAACAATAAATTGCATCTTCTCTATTGCTACTTTTTATATTACTTAATCAATATTGTATGTTCCAATTAAAAGAATTAATCCAGTCAAACGTGACATGAATTATATATCCGCACGCAATTAGTAGAGATTTGAGCAACGTAAAGTCTTTATTATGTAAATGACCTGTGCTTTAATTTAATGAAAATGTTTAATACATTTTTTTTATCATACATAAATTATTGTATTTTTATATATCTATTTATAAAGCACTTTACTCAAACTTTACTATACCATGATATCTTTTTCTGGTATTACGGCGTGAATTTAACTTTTAATAAAAGTTGTTGTTCTGATTCACAAAAACATAGAATAGGATTTAATTTTTGCATCGACATCAAATCAATATTAATTTAGGTCTACATTTATTCTCTATAAGACTATTGATGACTATTGTCCTCTTTTGAAATAATTCTAGACTACATCTTATGTATAATGTTTAAGTTTATTGATAGAAACGAGCTTCTGACTTCTTTAAACTATGTCAAAATGGTAATATTAGATACTATAAACATTCAATTTCGACGTTTTATTTCCATATACCTGGGTAAGCAGAAGAAGTAGTATTAAAACACCTCTTTCTATAGTTTCCATCTAAATTTTAGATAAAAACAGGGAGTGAAACTCAATTTTCTTATGACATCACAAAAAAGGAATTAGCATTTGAATGGAGGTCGAATCCACACATTGTAATTACAGTTAGATGATGCCCAAGTACATTCCTTGTATTAGTATAAATAATTTTCTTTAGTCTAAAATGTAATCTGGGCCAAATAACTCATGCCAAAAATCAATTGATTATTAGTATTTTATTCATCCATATTCATGGAATTACCAAATTGGTTCCTGAAAATACAAGTTTTTTTTTATTGTAGTCATGCCTAAATTTTTGTAGTTGCGTGGTAATAATTTGACCTGTAATACTCATTTGAAACATAAAGCTTTTGCTATGAGAGAGTAATACCACAAGCTCATCTGAGTGAACTAATTACAGTAAATGAATTTCGTTCCGGTTTTCACACACGTTGTTTCATGAGAAAACTGTGTTCTGGTGTGCAATTTTAATTTTATTAAGAGTTCTATTGTGTGTTTTTAATTTAACTTTGTTCGTTTCAAATTGTATTTTATGTGTGGTTATAATTATCATTAAAGTTAAGTTGATTAACATTTTCTAAGCTTTTGAATGATATTAGATATTTTTTGTTTAATCTGAAGGGAATAAAATAATATATGTATTTTCCACATTTACAATTTACATTTCAAATATTGTGTTTTTTTAGCTTCACACTGTACCCCGCACGGGGCAAGGTAGACAGAGGGAACCCAGGAACCTAGTGTTAAAACACTCCGTTCCACTTCCGTTCCCCACTTTCCGCCGAATTTGAGGCATTGCGTGTTGAGTGGCGGAACTCAACGCCGATTTTGCCTTTGCCTTATTACCAAAGCGCAGAAATGAAACATTAAATATTTAAATTGAAAATATCAAATATTTCGTTTCCTCGAGTGGGGATCGAACCCGGAACCTGTCGGATACAGTCACACGCTTGCGGTGCTGCGCCGTGACAGGCCTCAAATATTGTTAGTAAGTAAATTTTATTTTTTTTAGTATTATGTTTACTTTTTAGTCGTTACTGAGGTTAATTGTTTTAATGTTTATTTATTTTTGGATATGAACCCTTCTTTGGGTGAAGGCCTCTTTCAGTTCAAAGTCCAAGTGTCTCTGTTTCTGCCAGTACTTTTTCAGTTAGTTCCTGCTATAACTGGTATGTCGTCAACTCATATCCTTTTCGGTCTACCCATTTTTCTCTTCCAAGTGGAACCTTTCCATGTGGTGGTTCTGATTGTCCACCTGTTGTCTGTGTAACATAGCCAGAGAGACACATAGCCTGCCTATGGCCATTTCAATTTCTACGCCTGTGTGAAGGTATCCGTTAGTTGAGTCTTTCGTATAAGAACTTCGCATCTAAAGTTTATGTTCAGGTATAACTATGGAGAGGAGCACCCTGAATATATTTTCCTTATATTCAGGGTGCTCCTCTCCATAGTTTATCTTTGAGTTATTGTGATCTTTTGTTTAGCTCTTTTTGTGAATACCCAGGTTTGGCATACAGTAGGCAGGGCAATATGCAGGTGTACTGGGTACTCATTATTTATAATCTCTTTGTGTGAGCAAAATTTGTTACAGGCAAAATTTTATTCTTTGTTCTGTTTCTTCTTAGTTGTGGGTTTTTCTAAAAGAAATGTGTTTACCTAGTTATATCTGTTGACGTATTCTAATTTTTTAACATTTATCCTAATAGGTTAGTTAATTCTGTTGGTGATAACTGGTTTTTTGTAGCATTCATTTTTCAAATCCTATCTTTGAGCTTTCTGTATTGATTGAGCTGAGTATTTCTTGATGCTCTTCCGCTGATTCAGATAGCACAACTATGTCACCACCAAATCTGAGTTGGGTTAGATAGCTGTTGTTGTAGAGGAATAAAAAAATATCCTATAGTTTTCCATTCTATGTTTGAAATATATGTTCTAACACGGCCATAAACAATTTCGGTGACTTCAGATCACCCTGTCTAACACCTCTTGTCTGGTGCATTTTAGTCTACAACTACTTGTACTATTATTGTATATATCTAGTCGATTCAAAGATTCTAAATTCAAATTTAAGAAACATTTTTTGTGGTCAGCATTCCATTGAAAAGTTTCTATTGTGTTATGAACTGACTGAATATATATTGTGATATTTATATATTTTGAATTTATTTTTAGCTTATTTAATGTTTTCCATATAAAAGTATGACTTGTAGTATCGAATACTTTGCTATAATCAATAAAACCTAAGTAAAGAAGAAAGATTTATTGAACTCGTCATATTTATCGATGGCTTATTCTAGTGCTTATAAGTGGTCCAGTTTATCAAAGCCAGAACGAAAGCTTGCTTATTCTAAGGGTTGTGCATTGTGTAGTTCTTGTGTAATGTGGTTAAGAATGATTGATGAGAAAACTTTGTGTATATTTGCCACTAAACTCATTGGTCTGTAGTTGTTAATGTCTAGTGGGTTTCCTCTTTTGAACAAAAGTGTGATATCTGATATATCATTGGATCGGAACGGAATCGTATGGGAATATACAAATTAAAATAATAATTTTTAAAACATTTTTTTATATTTAATACCCGATACTAATTTTCGGCGAGAACTGCGAGTTTCGGAGAGGTGATGGTGGTTTCTTGTGCAGTTCTTAGTTTTGCAAAGTGACTAAAGAAGAAATGTGGTTTTACTAAAAGTTTAAAGCCGCAGTTACGTATAACATCTCGGGTATTCAAACGATAAATTTTATATCTTTCAATTTCTTATCTTTTTGTTAAGATTGTGATACTTAGTCTATATAGTGTTGGTGAGCTAGAGTCGTTGTATTATCCATACCAGAGTCTGGCTCGATAAGTTTGATATTCGTTGACTGCTTATTGGTTTTTGAAGTAACAACTATTGCAAGTTTTGTGTTATTTGAGTTTTGATTTGATTTTAGATTAATTTGTAAAAACTATTTCCTAATTGCAATCAGACCCTTATTATATTTTCCATCAAAAATTATTTAGTGTAAGAGAATTAAAAGCTTGCTTTAATTATACTATGAAATTTAAACTTTAACTGAATTCAGTTTAGTATAGGTAATGTTTAAATTAAACTGGAAAGTTTCGTTAAATTACCGGGTTGTATTGCAGGTATGCTAACATTTTGATGCATGGCTTAGCGTAGAATTTCGGGTGTGTATTCGTTGTTCAGTAAATACACCGGTATATTTCGACATGCAAATTGGGTTAATGATTAATTTTAACATTATCAACGAACGAATCCAACATACCGTGATGAAATATAAAAAAAATATTTTGTGTATGCTCTTTAGTGACTCAAAATATGTGGGGCATGTTCTTCAAATTTTTATTTGTATCAAAATAGATACAGACTTCTCCACATTTTACATGAATAGCAATATATTGTTCTGTTCAATACGTTCATCTATGCGATCCATAAATCGTAAAATACATTTTATATTAATTTATTCTTTATTTTTTTTATTTCTTTAAATGGAAACCTTAGAATAATCTAAGTTGATTTGTTAAGAAAAATGCTTTACAATTAGTTCTTATATTACATTAAGGATTTTATGTTGCTAACATTATAGTGTTTCTATTTAATTTAAAAGTAACAATTTATGGAAAATCTATCTGAAATTGTTTACTTTCTCAGCAGAATATCTCAATTTAATTAATTTGTAAAATACAATAGGGGCATAATTAACTGCTACAGACAAAATTTTAATCTTATTCACTTTAAACAATTCACAAAATATATATTTCTGTGAGATAAAATAAAAGTCAATAAATTAAAACTAAATAATTATTATCAGCGATATTTTAACAGTTATAATTACCTTTTAAAGCTTTAGCGAATTTAAAAGCCGAAGTGTAAAAAAAGCGCAAATTTTTATTTAAATTCTGCAAAATGATATTAGGAATTTTTTAATTTTCGTAAGACTTTTTTTAGCTTTTATGAACCTTTGTTAATGTAACATAAAAGAAATAATATAAATATGAAAGCATTATAATCTTCCATCGTTCAGTTTCTCCTTCCAACTTGCAATTATCTCTAGTTAACATTTCCGAGTTTTAATAAAAAGCAAATACACGTTAAGCTATTTTCGCCATGGACTCTTAGATTACTTACTTCTTCATCTTTATGACAGTAATTGTACGTCAGTCATAATTTATTGCTACTAATGGAATTTTATATATAAGTAAGGCGCACTTAATAATTTTTTTATAATACATTTACGGTGAGACATATGATACATTTGCTACATTTATAATTTTTTATTCCAAAAATATTGTTGTACGTTGTACATCTATTTTGCTTATATTACCACGAGTATCAATTGTATGAATATTAGCATAGCCCATTTTTTTTAACTTTAACAAGATCAATAAAAATATACCTTGTAAATTTTAACAGATAAAAATAAGATAATCTCTCTTTCTATTTTCTTTCAATGACATAATCTCTTTTTCTATTTCTGATATATCACTTAATACCTACACATATGTATATACATTAATGATGGATGACATCTGATGAAAATATAAAACGGGTAACATATGATGGTGCACAGATTATAAATAAAGGCTAATAGTGAATGTCGAATTACGGCTGAAGATGGGTAAGAAATGATCAAATGATGATGACGAGTACCATTCTACCATTCTTTCTACCATTCTTTCTACCATTCATTCTACCATGTTACTATTCTATGATAATTATTTATTGTTTTTCAAATGGTTACTATCCTATCATTGTATTATATTTATTAAATAAACTAGAGGATATACATTTTTTTATAATTTATATAACGTGAAATCAAGATCATTGTGTGAAGGAAAATACAAATTTCCTTTACATAAAATACAAATTTACTTTAAGTATAATATGTTTGTATGTTGGAAAATACAAATTTCCTTCACATAAGATACAAACTTACTTTATGTATAATATGTATTTGTAAAAATATAATATAATTTTAATGAAAACAATAAAATTCTACTATAATTTAAAAAAAAAAACACATTTTTAAGATATGCTGTTTTGGAAACTTTTCCCTTGCTATACACATTTTGGCTCCCTGTGATCATCTGTCCCACAACAGCGGTAATAAGCCGAATTTTATGTTTCTCGGTGTCTATGGAACTGACAAGTCGGTCGCAGAGGGTTAATTAAGAATACTACATACACACATACATACACACATACATACACACACACGTGCTCACACAAATACATGATAATACTAAGTTTCACTAGGAACTTAACATTCGAGCACACTTTGTCCCTTTGCACCGAGGGAAACTTAGTAGAGTAAACGGTACTCATTGTAAGTCGCATTGTCGCACATAATATTGTATAACTATATTATCTACAATATAAAACTAAAAAAAAACATAAGGCGGAAAGTGTGGAATGGAAGAATATCAAATGGAACGAAGTTTCTTTACACTAGGTTCCCAGGTTCCCTCTGCATACCATGTTCTGTGCGGGATACAGCGTAAAGTGAAAAAAAAATTGTAAAACATTCTTAAATATAAGTGATTAATAAGGGTATCGACTTAAGTACTTTTAAGGTTGTGTTGATCCACTTAAAATTCCTCTTGTGTTCGACGATTAAATGAGCCTCATTAGCTTACCCTAGGTCAAAGTTAAAAAGGTGAACAGAATATAAAATGGTATATAACAATTTATTGCAGTGGGACATTATGGAGCTTTAAAATAATTATATACAAAAATATTACATATTAACTAATCTAGTCTAGTATAAAAGAGTTACAGTTAGGTTACACCCCCACCAAGCGATATGTAAATCAATAAGCAATGTTTTTAAATGAGCGAAAAGGTGGTCAGCGGAATGTCTTACACTAAGTCTTCCCTAAAAAAACTCAAAAATATAGTTATCTGCATACAATAATAAACAATAACAAATACATTTTTGTAAAATAATAAATATGGATATATTATATCTATTATAAAATACATAAAAGTTATTATTACATATCCCAGAAAATAGGAATTTTCCAGCTTTTAACTAATTTTATGAAACACAATACATTTCGAAATCGATGCATTTAATTAATATTGTTTGGTAAACAGTTTTTCAGGTACTCGTATAGTGTAAATTCTCGTTGTATAACATGATATGCCTGGCGGCTAAACGATTTATATACTACTTTCTATGAGCATTATTACGAAAAGGCAATTGAACACAATGTTTTTATTTTGAAATCAATTTTTAGTTTTATTTGGCATAAGAAGCAGAGAACCAACATTGCTGGTTGATCAATTTAACCGTTAAAAGGTTTGTGGACGTTGTCTTAACAAACCAGAAAAATGCAAATACCTAACCTTTTCTTTACCGCCCCAACAATATCGTAAACTGTTAAACACTTTTCCACTGCATTATGAAGGCATTAAAGTATTTAAAATTTATGAAAAATCAGAACAAGATATATTAACACAAAATAATTATAAATATTTAATATGAATTATTTAGTTAGCACTAGTCTATTATAAGCGAAAACCGAAATGCCCAAGTAATATTAAAACTTGCGACTTTCTACGAACAAATAAGATTTAATGACAAATACATGTCGGAGTAATGATATATATTATACACGCTGTGTGCAACGTGATTATTTGATATTTTTTTGTTGTCAACATGATAAAATTACCTAAATAGTTATAATAAATCTGTAGTTTATGGAGTTCTTTTTAAAATATGAAAAAAAATCTAAAAGATTTCTTTAAGAAGAGGAAATTTACAATATTTGGTTGAACGCGCTAATCTCAGGAACTATGGATTCGATTTAAAATTATATTTTTCTTTTGGTAAGCCCATTTATTGAGGAATATTATAAACTATAATACATCATGATCTATAGAATAGAATGAAAAATAAAAAAATTAAAAAAACTGTTGAAAAATTACAAAAGCCATACATGATGAAATTGTTTAATTTTAAAAGTTCTAAAAAAAGGTCCGACAGCACATCAACACATCAGACAGTCCACCTGATGGTGGAAAGTTTTTTTTGCTCTAAAGATTCATTGCATTTAACACATACTATAGGTCATTGGCAAAATGATTTCTACTTAATTTGCACACTCAACACAACTAAACGCTATAATTGACGATATGAAATACTTAACCACCAATATTATACGGTGAGAATATTAATCTCTATAATTTTAGCATTAATCTGACGTCATTGTCAAGGCTTTGCTTTTATTTTGACTTGAGATAATGACAATATCAATTTCCAAATACCTGATGTCTGAATTTGGAGATTTTTTTTGTTAAATGTTATGCCAAATATTGTGGTCTGACCGTTATTGTACATCGTTATTGTACATTATCAAAAAGAATTCTGCCTCCATTTATCGAGTATACGATAAATGGAGGCAGAATTCTTTTTGATAATATTTTTTTACATTAATTAATTAAAATCTATACCTTATCTAATTTATTAAAATAAGTTGTAAAAATACGTTGTGTAATTGATATAAATACTTAATTATTTAACGGCATATCAAAGAATTATCCAAAATGTATATTATTTTAAAAGATATCACAGTTTTAAAACTCTGGAGCGGTGTGATCGTTGCGTTGAGCGTGGTACGCGGTACATTGGTGCTTAGCGGGCGTGGGCACAGGGCGCGGCACTAACGCGGGTAGCGTGTACATATAATTTGTATCATTTATATTAATTACTATAAAGCGCGCTATTCTCAGAATTTAATATTTGAATTGCTTGACATAAATCTTTTTGTATGCAATAATCAATTATATTACAATACGTTAATACTGTTGATGCTTCTCACTGTATTTGTGGTCAGAGTTAACGGCCTCTTAGAATGTATCATGTGACATACACAACTCTTAATTTATTCCATTGGACCATACGGACTGAGCCATATGACTATATGTGGCTCAGTCCGATATAAGCTACTAAGCTTATATCAAAATAATATGTAGGCTACAAACTTTATAAAGCTTCACGATCTATCTCGTAAATAGCAATGGGAACCTAGTGTTAAAACGCCTTCTATGAAGATACTGCGGATGAGGAATTGCGAGTTGAATGGCTTAACTTAACGAAATGTCTTAATTTGTAAATCGTTTTTTTGTTAAATATTCCGTTTCCTCAATTGAGGATCGAAGCCACAACCTCTACAGTTGTGTGCTTGTTTGTGCTCTTGCGGCACGTTTTGCTTTAATAATCTTATAATTACATGTACAACATTGGTTTCTGATGTATTTTGCAATTTTTAAAATTAAATTTCTTACCTAACATATTTAATTACTATGGCCATGCTCATGAGTTACAAAATTAACAATTCCACAATTCAGAGTGAGTAAAACATATAATAAGTAAAGAGAACAATTCACAATGTTATGTGAACGCATTCATCAATCTTTATCAATATATTGTAAAGTTTTTTTTTTATATAAAAATTAAGAATCCAACGAAAGCATAACTTGGTTGGAGCGATCAAATGGTTGATTTCGAGGTTTCGCTATCTCCGCTTGAATCTCTCGTTTCCGGTCAGTAATATTAGTTATATTGTCATACAAATCTGGTATCTACGGTATATAATTTTTAGTTTCGTATTCAATAAGTCAATAAAAGATAATTTCAAAATAAAAAATCTGTGAAAAATGACTATTTAGGTTATTTGTCACAATTTGTTTAGTTACCTATTTATTGTCTTCATGTCATGTCTTCATGTCTTAGAAAATAATATCTAATAGGTTTTTACGTATTATAGATATGAATTGTTAAGTGGTTCTTGTCAGTGAAGTTATTTTTTCTTGTAAGCAATTAGTTTATAATGAAAATGAACTATAAATGTGCATATGTAGGCTTATAGTAAATAATATTACGTAAAATGTTGTCTACAACGGCATGAATAGAGTCTCGAGAAGAAAAAATGACTTGATAAAAGATTAATACTGATGATAATATATACTCGTAAATACAAATATTCACGTAAATAGCAATAAGGTATCACGTCTAATTAGGTTATCGACGACTATAGTCTGCGGGAACACGCCGTCTAGTATAAAACGCTAGAAAATTATTCTGTAACGCGGTATACCGCGTTACAGAATATATATAATATTAATAAGATTATTATGGGCAGCCGGCGTATACGCCGGCTGCCCATAATAATCTTATTAATATTATAAATGCGAAAGTTTGTACGGATGTGTATATGTTTGTTACTCTTTCACGCAAAAACTACTTAACGGATTTTCATGAAACTTTGCAGTAATATAGCTTCGATATCGGAATAACATAATAAGTTAAAATTTATAGGGATTTTTAACCGACATAAAAAAGGAGGTTCTTTTGTATGTTCCCCGATTATTCGAAGATGGGTGGACCGATTTTCAAAACTCTTTTTTTGTTCGAGAGGGTTTATTTCACAATTGGTCCTATGGTAAGGAGATCAGGATCTGATGATGGAATCCTGGAGAAATCGAGGGCAACCCTCAAACTTGAAAAGCACAGATGCGGTTTTTAGTTTATTATTAAGTTCGAGTAATCTGAGGAACATACGTATTAAGTATGTTTCTCAGATTACTCGAAGATGGGAACACCGATTTTAAAAAAAACTTTTTTTATCGTTGAAGTTACACAAAGATAATTATAGGTAGATTACTGTAGGATTATTTATCTTAAATAGTTCTAAATAAAAGTCCGCGACAGCATATATCTATCTTTTATGTGTATGTCACTATGATCAAAATAGTGAACGCGGACGAAGTCGCGGGTAACAACTAGTATTTTATAAAACATTAAAAATATTAACTGCACTATTTTTTTAACAAAATAACAAGGAACAATTATAGATTGAAAGATTATGTATATGTAAATAGAACATATGAAAAATGGTATCAACGTGAAAATTTATATAGAGTTCAGAGATGTGTTAGATCAATTGTAGATCATTTAAATTCCAATAGAGAGTCTATATTGAATATCCTATATATTGTGTATTTATTATGCTGATAAAGCATAAATTAAAACAAAAATCTATATCAAAATAAACTTTAAGGTGATGTAGAATATAAAAGTTTTTGAATACAAAAAACATATATTAACACAACACGCACAAATATTTTTTATAAATCAATAAGTTTAGTTACAAAAAAATATATATACAAATTTTCATACATTTTTTCTTTGGTATATAAAGAATATAACATCATATTACAGCTGTGATAATAAAATAAATACTTTATACTAATAATACGTTATACGTATTTAAAAGCCATGTACAGTGTATCAATATCACGGTAACTCTATCTCAGTTATTATGAAAACTGTCAGTTACAAAGTGCAACGGCGAGAGCTCGTTAAGGCATTATTGTTTGCCGCCGTCATAAATTGGAAAATATGAAAGGAAATTATGAAATTGCTAAGTAAAAAGCTTCTATGAACAGAGATGATAATAAATAGTTTCATAATAAAATGAAGTTGATGTAAATATATTTTCGCTTTTCGATGTTCACTCAGAATATTTATTAGGTTGTCAAATTGTTTTTATGTATTCTGTTACAAATGTAAAGAGTAGCGTTTGGCGCTTCGTTCCCTCTGCCTACCCCACTAGGGATATAGCGTAAAGCTAAGTTAAGTTAAAAATGTGAACACTATATTTTAATATAGACAGATAAAAAATATTATACTATACAAATAATTGCATTTTATATAGATGTAGATATAAACAATGATGATCAACTGAAATAAAAAATGTAAAATAAAAAATATGTTATAAAAGAGTAAAACGTTGTTTGTGAGAAATAATCTATTCTATTCGAATCATACATAAAATTGTAGTAACTACCATACGTAGTAGCAACACAAAAATGTGAATAACCCACATTTATTGATTCGCCTCCTCTTCCTTGCTTTATCGTAAAATTTCTTAAAACGCATGCGTAAAGATTTAGTTTTATTTTTGACACATATTAAGTTTTCTACATAACAATTATTAATGTTTGACTATTTAATATGTTATTTACTTTTGTACTACGTACGTCATATATGTAAAAATATTCACTTTGTGCGGTGTGTTGCTCTTACTGTACTCTTAACTAGATCTTGTTAGATTGGACTATAATAACTATATTACATGAAGCATACATATAGTACATTTTACGTAAAAAAATAATATATTGGATGGGGTATGGCTTGCAATATTTTATGATATAAATTCACAGTTTATTTATATATATTGTATGGCTGTCTGTACTGTTGGTTCATAAAATTCTTTAAAATAATCCACCGAGAACGTCGCAATTATACTATCAAACCTCAATACGTACTATTCCTCTAAAACAAAGCAAACCAAATGAATCAGGCGCTAATTGGCTTATCCAGGATTGTATAAAATAAAATAAAATAGAAGGAAACTGTAATAATAAATAACATGGAAGTAAAATGTCATGTTTTCATATATCATTTCTTTTCTTTATTTGACAAAATTATAAATCAATATGTATTTTTTTTTATTTTAAGAACCAATATTATGAATAACTAATACTACCTAAATTAAACTATGCAATAATAACGCTACGTGATCATACAGTTTAAATTAAGATGCTACGAAGGCTGAGCTCCTACGTAGTTGTACACACTGCGGTACTCAGGAAAATTGTATATTCTTTATTGCACTTAAAAAAATTATACAAGAAAAGAACAAAATTTAAAGTAACTTTACAATCAATATCAAATACCCGAAAATAAAATAATATAGAATAAAAAACGATATTGCTCACTGTTTATTAAAACACAAAAGACAACATAGAAAAACGATAAAAATAAATCATTCTTGTCCTTTTATTTAAACGATTTAAAGATTTCCTACATTTTTTACATATTATTTGTTCTCACTATTTTGAGTATAAAATGATTTTTCTTCTTTACTAAAAATGTTTTCGCAAAAATCAAATCGAATACTTCATATTTCAAAAGGTTTTCAAGCTTGAAAACCATTTCTATGATAGAAATATCCGATGGACTGAAATTTTTCACTTGTTTGAGCTAGAATAGCAATACAATCCATAGAACTGTATAAATCATAAACGAATTTATCTGTTCCCAGTTAAATTCGCTTATGATCATGGCATTTTATTCTTTTATATAAGTATTTTTTTGTTTATCTAACACTGCTACAGGCCAGTAGGGAAATGAGTCATAGATTCAAAATGGCTTATGTCTATGAAATTGAGAAAATATAAATACGTATATTGCCTTGTTCGCGGCCCACACAATGAAAAAATTTAGAAATATGTTAAATATGTTGTTATATGCAATATTTCATTTTATAATTAAATATATTAATCAGCGGCTTGATCTCAATGGTTGAATGGAAAGAGATTTGTGTATAAAACATTATGACTATACTTAAATAATAGAGTAAATAAAATTATTTTTTACCATATGTTTCCGACATTATCGTATGCCGAGCCGAGTTTTATATATTCAGCTTCACGCTGACAAAGTAGGCATAGCGAATGTGAAAACCTAATGTTAAGGCACTACGTTCCCCACTCTCCGCCGAGTCATTGCGTCCGAGTAGTAGCAATCAATGCCGCCCTTTACTTTGTTACCTGACCAAGAATTGAAAATAATAAATATTTCATTTTAAAATCCACAACCTGTCCCATTTACAGCCACTCGCTTGTTGTCTTGCACCACGACAGGCCTGAATTTTTATCGTAGTTTATTTTTCTATAGTAATATATAATTACTATAGAAAAATAGACTACGATAAAAATGCGCTCCCGTCGGTTGATACTTCATAGTTGTTTCAGCATTTTATTTTCATAGTTAAACATTGGTTAACGAAAGAAGAATCTTTGTGAACTTAAAGTAGCAACATTTTTTAATAAATTCAGCTAAAAATACAAATGTTAAAGCTGTTTCCTCGGTTAAAGCAAAACACAAATTATTGTTTGTTTCAAACTCTAAACTTTGAAACTTGCATTCAAATATATTCCTTTACACTTTTGTAAAATATTTAACAATTAAAATTTTACCTCGTAAAACTTCCATTAACAAAGTTTTTACCGGTTTAACTCAGACTGGTTGATTGCTGGTTTGTTCTATTCAGGACAAAGTTTAGGTATACAAAAAAATGTTACCTTCAAAGTTTTATACGAAAATTTAATTAATTTAACGTAATATTAAAAAATAAATGGATCTATTTTCGAAAACTTATTTTTAATATTAAGTAAAGAGCAGTAGAAAACTTTATTTTTAGTATTATAAAGGACAATAAGAAATTAAGGTGTGACAAATATAAATAATTCTGGTTCTGGCATTACTAATGTACCACTTGAGCACTTACCACTTCCCATAATATATAATAAAATAATCAATACGAAAATAAAAAAAATATAGGTGTATAGATGCGCATTCCCAGAGCTCATGCTCCGTTCAGCAATTGTTTTAGTTAGTACGTTGGCGAGGAAAAATTGCTATGCACCTAAAATATTGGAATATTTTTTCAGATACTTCTACCTAGATTGTATTTTGTTTTCAGGGCATAAATAAGATTTTGAACAAAAATATATAAATATCGAACGTGAATAATTTTCAATGGTGTAATTTTTTTTCTTTCCATTTAAGCTTCCAGTTGGAACAACAATTGGTCACTTTGAAAATTGTTTTAAATATTGCTCGATTAGGATTTAACTATACACTGATTTTGTCTTAAACTTTTTTTAAAAGGTACTTTATGTATTACGCTTATTAGATAAAATTTAATAATAGGTATCTACCCGATTCAATGTTTTTCCTCATTATTTTAACTTCATCTGATCTGTGACTCAAAGCTGCAATCTATGTTTACTGGTATTGAAAAATGATCTATTTTTTAACGTAAAAGTATAGCAGAAGTCAACATTGCGATATATTTTAGTATAGAACCCTTACCGTAGCATTTACAGTCGTACTCTATTGCACTGCTCTGAGATATTTCCGAAGTTTCAGATTTTTATTAAATATACAACATTTAAAATACAAAGCTATTAAAATTTACAAGTTATAAGATAAGAGGAAAAAAAAATATTACCGCGTTGAGATATCTGAAGCATTCTCATAAAAGTTGTCGAGATTTATCTGAAGATTTTTTACAATATGAATGGCACTTAAAGCTACGATTGAGTAAGTTAAAACGAGTTCGTTTTGATCTTTTATTGTATATTTATGAAATTTGTTCTAAATAGTATATGAACTGGTCTTTTATTAACTCACTGTATGTATTTAATTATGTAATGTCTTCATTTTTGTATTTCACTAAACTTTAAATATAAATTTGCGAATAATTTTTCAGTGAATTTTATATAACCAGTAATTGATATTAGTCTTATTTGATTAAAAATATAGCACAAATTGGTTAGTTGCGAGGAAACATAACTTGTTTTAAAATTATATTCGTCGAAAACCAGCTACTCAGTATACGCTTAGAAAACAAAGTTGGATTCGAACAAAAACTCAGTTTATATAGAAACTTTCATTTCCATAGAATAGCAGCAAAGTCAAGTTGGAATTCGCTTGGTAAAACAAAAAGAAAGGGTAAAACCATAAAAGTAACTTTAATCACGGTCCTATTTACTTTGCGGCAACGTTGCGGTGAGACGAGTTCTCGTATTTATAAATTATATATTGTCTTCTTGTTGCAAAATTGCGTTTGACAAATAATATAATATGCGTATTTGAAAATGTTTGTTAAAAAAGATTTCATTTAAATATAACTATAATATTTTCTTTACTATTAAGTTTCAGAGGCCTGTCGTGGCGCAGCGGCACAAGCGTGTGACTGACTGTAACTGACAGGTTCTGGGTTCGATCCCCAGTCGAGGAAATGAAATATTGGATATTTTCAATTTAAATATTTAATGTTTCATTTCTTCGCTCTGGTAATAAGGCAAAACGCGGCGTTGAGTCACGCCACTCAACACGCAATGCCTCAAATTCGGTGGAAAGTGGGGAACGGAAGTGGAACGGAGTGTCTTTACACTAGGTTCCCGGTTTCCTCTACCTACCCTGCCTTGTGCGGGATACAGCATGAAGCTAAAAAAAAATTATTTACATCGACTCTTTAATGGGATTTAATTTAAAGTACCATTAACATACATAATGAAGTGTATAATATTTAAACCACTTGTCATTCTTTAATGCATATTTACTCGGAAACTGAAATATACAAGATGTTTTGTATATTTTAATATTATTTTTTTATCTATATTTTTGTTTAATTTGAAGCCGTCGTAGCACTTAGGCACATTTTTTCAATTAGGTTGGCATCTACAGATACTTCAAAGATAAACTGATGTTAATACATTTAGTTCTCCCGTTTCTTTCTGAATTCTAGACATTGTTTTGAGTTATGATATTCGAACCGAGAAACTTTTTCGTAGTGTAAATTGAACCCACCACAACCAATACAGTTCAGTCAGTCTGCCCCACCACGCTACGATAGTCACGATACTAGGCTACAGTTTAATATAAACTTTAATAATTTAATATCATAACTTTGTAGGATATTTCTATAAGGCACACATATTTACACAAAAGAACGTGAATGATCCCTTGACAGTCTCATTCATAGGACGCCATTGTTCGCATTCGCTGCTTTATACCTGTACATGTATATTTAGAGTAGTCCATTAGTGCTATTCATTTGGGAACAGTTGAATATAAATAAAGGATTCATATTACAGTTTCGAAAATAACGTCTGTAGTAGACTTTTTCTGTCTGCTCCTTTCCAACTGATTATATTTTCATAAAGGTAATATGTGGATCAAAATATTTGTACATTTATTATATATTAAAAAAATAAATTTAAAGGTACTGAATAAAAATACCTTATAATTTTTAACGCATTATATTTATAAATTGTTCAATTGAACAGAGTATATTTCGACCAAGACAGTTCCTCAATCCTTTAAGTTAATTCAATTATATATTTTTTATCTTTATTAATTGTTATTACATTTCATATATTTTGTTCATTTCACACAAATGCATCATAGTCCAAACAATGAGACGCTGCTAATTTCTCCTTCAACCTGTAAAAAAATTATACATTTTAAATGACGTCAAACTATAAGTACATTTTTAGTAAAAATATATGATTGTACATAAACAAATAGCTTTCTTAAACAGTTAGCGATACTTTAGTATGACAGTCTTTTGCCATGTACATAAATTGCTTGAGAATATAATAGCACCATATAAAAATTGGTATATAATTTGTATAATGAGAAAATGTTTATATATAATAATAATACTATAATAAAATGATTTGAAATAAATAAGGTTCCTAAAATAGATAAGGCAAGCAATATTTACTGTAGTGTAATAACAGCAATCTTTTTAATTACTTCTCACCCTAAGAGCTACGGTAAGTACAAAATAACTACACACAAGTGCCTATAGAGCAAGTAAAAGACGAACTAACTGTACTAAGCACAAAAGCAATGAAGGTCAAAAGCATGATATTTCATGATACTATATTCTAAAACATATCGTTTAGTTTTACGCTGTATCTTGCAAGAAGGGACAAAAAAATATACTACTGAGTCATCCTGTGCCATAGTTTCCGTGTAATATTCAAGATATTGCGTGTTGAGTGGCGTATATGAAAGTCGAAGTACCTTTCACTTGGGTATAAGTTATAACATAATATTATGTAAATATAGCTATTTATAACTCTAATCAATTTACGGAAATAAAAATTTTAAGTGTTATACAATGTATAGTCAACATTAAGGATAACAAAAACAATTTTTTTACTACAATTTGTGCGATCACGAAATGTTGCGAAAAATATTGCAATTCAAGTTTACTTTTGTTTAAACACGATATAGTTTAAGTATGTACATCTATAAAATACATTAGCGTAGCAGTAGTTTCTAGCAACTTGAAATTTCTCACGCGACCTAATTTAAAATGAGATACCCGACCTACAGCTATTGTGGTAACCTAAATTATGTTTATAAAATAAAACTAAGTACATATTTCTTTTAAAAACAATTTATTTAGAAGTAAGTGAATAAAATCGTAATATTATCAAACAAATATTTACATCTACGTAAACCAAACATAGGTTTTAATTAAATAATAGAGAGGGGTCTTCTTGACAAAACTGTGATAGCTGTGGATGTTTGATTTCCATTTGGCTTTGGAATTGTTTAATTTTCTAAGTTCGCCACTTTAAACGTATGTCTCAAATATTTGGGCGGTAAGTGAAGTACAGGTGTCTTACTATCAGGATCCGATCATTGCTAAAATCTCCTAAATTACTCATTTAGTCGTCTAACATCGATGTATATATACTATATACTTGTAATAAATCTTTAACTAATCACATGTATGTACACGGAAGATACATTACAAAAAATTTATCAGGAGCGTTTTATGTAGTGGTGATTTTTATATTTTTCCGTATGTCTATTTGCTTGTGCTTTTGTACGAGCTAATCTCTGAAACAGCTATCCAAATGTAAATGCAATTTTCACTATTATATTTTGGCAACCTTTTTCTATTTTTGTCATTAAAAAATTAAAAAAAAGTTAGTTACATCAATTTAAAATATTTTGCATAAATTTTAGTTTTTATGTACAGATTTTGCCTTAAAAGTCATGTTTTTAGAACATAAAAGTAATTGATAAAATTACACACAGGTATATTATGTAACAAATATATGATCATAATATTGTTTTTAGAAAGGCGGAATGTCAACATCAACAGTTTATCTGTCAAAATAGCAATCATTCAAATTTCAATATCGTTGATGGAAAGTCTGATAATATGTATTTAGGAGACAGACAGTTTTAGTGGCAGAAAGCGATATCGCGATTATTCATAGACTAAGCTACATCTTTTTTTGAATTTTATTATATTTATTTTTATTCAACGTCCTTTCTCGAATTTCGAGAATCTTTGAGCAATTACTATGACAAAATTCATTTACTTCTTCTACTCCGTAATATATATAATATATATATAGTAAATCAATTTTGTCACTAAAGCTATTGTTCATTTTGGTTTTCAATGCAGTCGTCATAGAAAACTTAAAACTATGGATACAATCAAATTACGACGAATTCTCATACGTATAGCTAAAAATAATTTTAACCTGACCTGCCACTTAACAGTCGCACGCTTATACTCCTATGCCACTTGCCTTTTAAATGTTCAAATTATATGGACCTAAATCTAAAATTGTTAAAAAAAATCTTCAAATTTAACTAACAAGTTATTGTATGTCATATTTTTTATAAAACTTTAATATGTACATAAGTGTATATAATCCTAATAGATCTATGGAAAAATACACGGGGGTAGTCAAATGTGTAACTATAAATCATATCGTAGTATGAACATGTGTAGGTACTGATAATCAGAAAATTAAAAATGGGATTATCAAAAAGGAGTATCGTCAATTTACTGCAATATACAGTAACTGTACTCTGTTTAATATTAAATTTAAGCAAATGAATATGTAAAATCGCCAGTTGCACGTGCAAAGTTTTCGTTCTGAATTTTAAGCTATGAATAAATCACGTCTGATGCGCAAAATAATCGATTGGTTCTTAACTACCTAATTTCACGGAGCTTTCAGAATATACCGCTAGTCAAACAAGATTTAAAATGTGATGATTTTTTGATATTGCGTTTTCTTTGTCTTTTATTGTAGATAAAGTGTTGTCAAAAAGTGCACATTTATACTGTGTTAATTCAACTAGAAATACACATAATAATTTCTTCGTTCACAAATTTTTTTTTTGATCAAATATAATCAAGTTTTTGATCAAATATAATCAAGAATTGAATTTTATCAAAATAATAATATATTTTGGGGCCACATAATAAATAGAGCGTAAGTAATTTTGTTAATCTGGATTTTATACTTTATGAGTTCTTTGCAGGACAAATACTGTTTATTTAGTTTTAACGTTGTGACTTTGATTCTGACAATTTCTCGTATGTATTTGATGTCAACATCTTAATAGATATACGTATCTCAGGCACTAATAAATAAAGTGCGCTCGTTGAAGTTTTTATTACGTAGATTTATGTACAGCATCCAAGCACCTTTATTGCTTTATACATTAGATACAGTCAGTGATAACAGGAATATTTAAACGTAAAACTTACTATTTTGACAAACTCGAGCTTACTTGTACACTTGTTCTAATTCTCATAACCACACTTTAAATTCATTCACGAAAACAAAATAAAAATATCAAATTAAGAATCTTAATGGGTAAGAATTTTTAATAAGGGTGAATATATTATGTAAAACAATGACATTTAAAAGAATGATTTTTGAGTATAAAACCTAATTGCACTGGTTCACGGGTTTTTATTTTATATTTTCGCTGGGATTTCAGGAATATCATTTAACCCTTTGCTTTTAGAAGTTAGACTGAGCAAAAATAAATTGCTGTAAAGTTGAAGCAATAACGTTGGATTGAGCTGATGTTTGGTTTTACTGTTTTAACAGCAATGTTGGTTAAAAGTATACTATTTTCAATTTATCTATCCATGTGAAAAGTTTAAGGTGTTTATTTCATACATAAATACAAAAAAAAACATCGTTTCGTTAAAAAAGTCAGATATTTTTATTCTAGTTCCACTGAAAATATAACGTTTTTATTATCTTAATTTTATAATAATATTCTAAGTTCTAACTTACGAAGAAGCGAACTTTCGCAATCTTTAATTGGTCATGTATACACTGATTTTGCTAGCAAGCAACAAGGTTTATTTTAAGTTAAACAAAGTCAATTTTATGTTGATAGTTACACATAATATGTTACACGATATTTATTTACCAATAGTGAAGCAGCTATTAAGCTTACGGCTCTCGTCCCCTGTCATATGCACAAAGGGAAAATTATAATTCATCAAATTACGTTTGTGGTTTCAAACAATCATTCGTATGATATACTCGTATACTCTAAGCTTACATTCAAATAAAATCTTTTTAAAAATTTAAAACATAAATATTTCAGAATTTTCTTTTCCATACAGCTTTTCTTTATGTTTTTTATATATTAAAGGTAATTTACATGTTCTGATTCAAACGATACATTGCCGTAGTAGCACAATAATAATTTTATAAATGACATTCATTTCTTCGATATTAATGATATTATAAATCACTAAATATTAAATATTTTATTATATATTGAACCTCTCGAAATATAGCAGAAATTGCGAAGCAATGTGCATTAACACAATTTTTCCTGTTTCTAAATATACCTAAATTATTTTTTTTTATTTAAATATATTATTCTTTTCCGTTCGTTATTTGAATATAAGTTATTTGAATACGCTTTAATACGTAGTAGGAAATAGTATTATATCGATATCATGACTTTTAAAGATTAAACATCATAGTCATGATATTATTTGCCCAAGTAATTTCAGGCACTTTGTATTAACTACAAATAGTAAAATACCTCACAGTAATTTCTATAGAATGCTAAAGGAAGTAGTATTCATGCCATTCTCTAAGTGCCTTTAAAATCCCTAACATTGAGGCCTTTTAAATCCCTAATATCAAGGGACTCCGATCAAAAGTTTATATTAAAATATCTTAATGATTTAATCAATAATGTTACATAAATTGCGGAAAATTGAAATTAAAGGTTACGTATTTAAATTAGAAACATGTGTATTTTGTACAAAAAATCTTTATTAATCCGCTCTACGTGTTCAGTTTTATCAATGTTTTATTTCTTTGCTCTGGTAATAAGGCAAAAGCGCGGCATTGAGTTCCGCCGCCTCTAAGTTCCCTCTGCCTATCCTGCCATGTGCGGGATACAGCGTGAAGATAAACGAAAACATAAACCATAAGCTCAAGTGCTTAACGAATCACTGAACTCGAGCAAGTTGGATGATGGAGCCAGAATCTTAATGTTGAATATTTTCTGAGGTATGGTAAGCCTATATATATTATAAAGATATATATATCATAAAGATATGGTACAATATTATTATATAGATAACTCTCTCTTTAATTCTTGATAATTTTTTAAAATATTTTTTAATACTTAATAAATGTGCTAAAAAGTTTGCGAGCACGTGGTAGCCAAGCGACCGCCCCAAAGAGAGATTACTGTGGCGGACACTGCGTCTGCGCGAAATCCGGCATAATAATTGGTTCCTCAAGTCCAAGCCTTTTTAAAGTAAGATGGTTGTATAGTTCAAATTTCAAATGGTCACTTTTATAACCACAATACTTTTTCCCACCACATTTCAAACAAAATGTGGATTATTAATAAAAAAATATTTTTCAGGTATTATTTTTGGAAACATCGTGGTCTTTATATGAATTAAGAGCAAGATAAAGATTAGATTCAAACTTTTCGAAAGCAGGAAAAATTTCGATGGTTCGAGTAATTAGGAATAAAGCGACGGCGCAGCTGTAGACAGCGCCACAAGCGACAATCGATATGGTTTTTACTTTATATGTGCAACTCTCAGTTGGCCGTCCGACGACGGTTGCGTTGCGCGGGTCGGCTATGATACCCAGCCCAGCGCCATGAGCGGCCGCACCACCGCGCTTTTACTAGCGCTAGCGGTCGCTTTCCTACCGCAAGCAGACCATGTCGCGTAAGTACCCCGAAAAAGTTATAAAAAGTTTCAATTTTTTATAAAAAAAAATCTATTATTTTTTTTTATTTTTATGTGATTTTTTTTACATATTTTATCTATTAGTTAACTTAAATTAAATAATAAATATTTATTTTGGTTGGTAAAATTATAAAAAACTAAATTAAAACAAAGTTTTACCTGAAGTTTTCCCTTGAAAGTAGTTTAGACCAGTGTTGAAAGTTTCAGTCGATGCTATACGATATACTTCACACTTAAGTTTATAATAAATCACTCCAAAATACTGTAGGCCCTAATTAATTCTATTATTTGTGCACTAAAAGCTATTTACCATAGTATTTTATGCGGGAAAAAAATATTTTTCGTGAGCTAACGTAGGACCGTGAAGGAAGATGGCCGCTCTGAGATTGTGACATGCGCAAAGCGTTCGATGGTTTTCAAATCCATGTAATTGTTTAGTGCAGTATAAAAAGAGTACCCCCGTAATAAAAATATTTTTTTTTATTACTAAAATATTAATCAGAATTAATATGTATATTTTATTTAACTTTTGAGTAAAGAGTAATATAATTAGTAATTGCGTAGTAGTGACGCCAAGATTATTGATTTGGCGAATAGAACCCGAAGAACAAGACACAGCTATGATATCTCTTTCTAATGAATGGAAAATTCTTTCCTTCAAGATAAAATTATATGATACATTTTGAATTTATTTTATTTTAGTTATATTTGTTAGATAGACTACGTAAAATTTAAAATAATTTTATTATTTTACATCATAAATATTTTATACAACAAAAAATAAGCATTTAATAAATGTTTCATGAATTTCGACAAAAATATAAATATTTTATATTATCCAATGACTATACACATTTATTTTTAAAATTTAAAATAATTTAAAATGCATAAGAAAGTAACAAATTTTATTTGCGTTGCAAATTATGTGCACATGTGAACAAACATATATTTATATAAATAGAATATACATATTTTTTTATTTTAATTTTATATAAAATGTTCATAATAAAGTAACAAAATTATTTAATAATTCATAAAGCTTTGATAGTTTTCCCGTACATTAAACTTAAACGCGAGTGCAGCTCTGCATCTGAAAGCTCTCGATGCTATATTTAACATTGTTATGTATGTGGATATAAGGTTTTGCACTCCAACAAATTCATTTTACACATAAAACTCGCAATTTTATACTTTATTCACCCAATTTTAAAATTATTTTAGTGTTTCTTGTTTTATTTAGTATATCATATTTCTGTCGTGATCTTAAACAATATTACAATATACAATACAATACACAAAGGATATTTTGGTTTCTACTAGTCACATATAGGGACAGTAGAATATTATACAACAGTAGAATATATATACGTTCTTAAATTTTTTTTATCTCCCAAATTAATATAAAAAATTCGTTTAATTTAAAGGGTATAAATATGAATGTGAAGTTTAAATGTATGAATTGGAGATTTAAAACGTGACGCGAATATCATTTAAAGATTAATTATAAACATGGAAATATGGAACAAGGGTAAAGCAAAACATTTCTGTAATATAGTGATATTTTCTTTACCTTCAATGTATGAATGACATACAGCTTTGTAGTGAATATTAAATTTTGGCATATAAAATTGCAGGAGTGAGTGAAGAAGCACTAAGAGATGATCTAGTTATTTACCCATTAACTTTCTGTACGTTTTAGTTTTAGTCCACGAAGTTGTCGCACGTATATAATTTATCAGCGACCTTAATATTTTTATTATTATAGTAAAATTAAAGCCTTAAGCATGCGTGATGAATTGACCTATAACTTATACCTTTTTACAATCATAAAATCACAATTTAAATAATATAACGCTAACAGTAATATTTTCTAAGTACAGCAAATAACTTTATAATTTAAGCTACAATTATCGATAAGTCGATAGTATGACCTACTTGTTTAAGTTTTAATAGCGCTTCGTGCAGACAATGATTAAGCGGCTGCATAATGTATTATGACATTTATTACGAAACTCTCCACAGGATCGTATAATCGATCTCAAGGTTTATGGTTTTGCTTTTAATATTTATTCTAATTATTCAAAAAGCTAATTTAATTTCAAAAGCTAAATATTACATCTATAAACAAATTATATATTAGCTTTTCTAACGTTTTACATACGAATATAACTTAAGAACTTTTAAAAGTATAATAATATAATATTTTATAAATATCACAATATTGCCAAACGCATTGTATATACCATGTTTAAACAACCACTGTCCTAGAAATATTTTAAACGTTGTTGAACGCTACGTAATATTTCTATTAATCAAATCTGGCGAATAAAAATATATAAAAATAATCTCTTAAGAAACCGAGTGATCTCATATTTTTTGTTCAGGCAAGACTCAAAGGAGTACGCGTTTGACTCATACTCCAATTTTAGTTGAGTAATACGTATTCTCCTTTAACCATAGTACATATCACGTGTTAAGCACTAAAATTTAGAATGTTATTGTAAAATATAAAAAAACATTTAAAATTAAACAATCAATCTTTCATTCTGTCCCATTTTTTCATATGTGGAAAGCATAAATAGAAAATTTATACTTTCAAGAATACATTTTTTACCATCGTTCTTTCAAATCAAAACATATAATTAAAACAGTAAATAAAGTGTGTTTGTAGATTAAATATTCTTCAATAAAAATAAAATTGAGTGGCTAAGAAACGGTCAAACAGAAAAGATTTGAAAATTAAATTGTTTGTATATTTCTATGTTTGTCTGTTTGCACACGCTAATCTCCAGAAATAATGAAACTTTTTTATTATACAGCAAATTAACCTGGGCAGTATAAAATTTGTTCTGGAAAATGAAATATCTGATGCGGAAATATATAATAGGTATTGTCTTAACAGTGATAATTTTATTTAAAAAAGAAATAATTGAGATTAGTAAATATAATAGCGTGATTGTGATTATATACAACTTTGCTTTAAATTGCATAAATAATGTTATTTGCTAATATAAAAGATTTCCGAAAAGTTTAAAGTTATCATATGCATTATATAGAAAACATCAAATTGAGTTAGTAAACCTAAAGTTTTTATTTATTTGCGCGTTTTAGAGCTTGATTACCGTCAGGTAATGTATAGAAAAGGGTGCAGTTTCTGTGAAAAAATATTAAGATATATAATAACTTGATGGGCTAGCGAGGGAGTGTACGCCCATTTACTAATGATATTCCTGTTATGCTTATGCTTGCTGGAATTTTTATTTAAAAGCTTTTTCAAATTATTAAGTACCTAACTGAATTCCTTGTAGGTTTGTCATTGAGCAATTCTGATATTAAAAGACGAAGTCTTACTTTTTTATAATATAAAGAAAAAAAGCAAAATTAAATTTATTTTTTTATTAAAATTAATTTTATTTAGGTCTTTTCTGGTAGCACGGTAATGACCTTTAAATTCCAACGAGAGAATACTAATAAACTAATAAACATATTGTACATAATATCCTACTATATAATACAATTTCAATGAATGGAAAATCTTAATAAAATCAAGACTTAATAAAATATAATTAAACTTTTTCCTAATATCCGTATTCCGTATTAATCTTTAACTATAAAATCGCAGACACGAAGACTGTTTTATAAATATTTAAAATAGATAAACCATAAATAAAAACTACGTAAATTTATTCGAGTTTCAAGCTTATGTTAGTTTTAAATGATTTAACTTTGCAATCTTCTATAAAACTTTACAGATAAATACATTTTCTGTTACAAGAATTTAATGAGTCCTAATGTTATCTACTCTCTGTCAGTTTTTAGAAACATACATAGCAACGAAACTCTATATTTTTTATTTTAATATATCTTTCTCTCTCTTATCATATCTTTCTTATCATCTTTGTTTATGTAGCACTTAATAATAGCACCATGTGGGCTCGAACGCCTAAATACAATGATTTTATTACTTATATGCCCTACAACAGGCTATAGCTAGGGCTATTTCATGCCAGGCTACATAGATTTGATTATCATATCTCGGTTAGGTCAATTGTCATGAAGTACAATACATTGCATTGTTGCTATCAAAATTTATGAACATTCTGGACTAAGTGAAATGACTATTGTGTTAGCTTCTGATAAATCCCTATATATTTATGAGTATGTATGATTTATTCTTACATATACTAAACACATAATGATATTATTACTTTATATTGAGGTCATCATAGTGCGAATGGAAAAAAATGTTTAAATATAGTGGAATATTCAAAGAGACACTTTAACTGATCAATGTTTTAAACAAAAATTTAAAGAAGCAAAACAGAAACATAGAATTTTTAAAAAAAAGAAACATGTAAAATACAATTACACTGACTGTACTCGATTATCATCGGCTCAAAATTCAAAGAACACAAAATACTTAATTTATTTTAAAAAAACAATTAATTTGAAAAAAAATCTAAAATTGAGTGACTTAAATGAGTAAAAAAGGAGACGGCTAAACATAACACAATTATTTTGCTCAAAAATAAATTGTGTTTGAAAGTGGCATGCCAAGTTCAGTCACTGGTGACATACCATTCTAGTGTAGTAACTATATACAACTACTACACAAGCTATATAGAGCCAATATATCCTAATAACATAACTAAAAACTTTATTTTTATTAGTTGTAAATTAAAATAAAAGGTAAAATTAAATTATATATATGGTACACAAAAGCGTACAGTTTAAGATACACAGCATCGAAATTTAAAAATGTTTATAAGTTTATTGCGGCAGAGCACAAAGCCACAATATTATATATTGTATGGATTGAGTCTGGCAAGTAATAGCATGAAAATCTAAGAAGATAGTTGCTGTAGAAGATAGCTGCGTAGCTGTTAAATAATGATATTGCAGTATGTAAAAGGAGCCAGGTTTACGGTTTTAGGAATATAAGTGATTCTTCTCTTCTGCTTTCCGCTCAAAGACAATCATAATTTTATTCTATAAATAAATTGGGAAGAATCATAACATCATTATTAAAATATATTTATATTAATAATATTTTTTTATTATATAATTATTATAAATAAAAATTTAATATACTCAGGCTTTAGTGTAATGACCAATATCACACAGTACAGAATAATCAAAAAGCTGCTTTTCTTAAAACAGCCAGCAAAAGCTGTTTTATAAAGTACTTTTATATATAAAACTAACATTTCCATCTATATTCCTATTCGGTAAGCCTGCCGTGAATACATTATATACTTTATTTCCTATTCCAGTTCGCTATTTGCTCGTGTAAGTGGATTTATGTATGAATATATTTGTATACGTGTGCGTGTACACCTGCAACGTTATTTACATTCGTTTGCAATGGCCATTTTATATCTCGATCATATTATACTAAGATTTAGGTAGATAGAGAAGAACAGAGTGACTTCTCCCTGGGCGTTTTGAGACGTGGATCCAGCCCAGGAGGCGGTGCTTTAAAATACACACCTACGTAGTTTCAATATATATTTGAGAACTTTCATGTTTCCGCCTACCTATTCTGAATATATAAAATTGTTATATACGGACCGTTTATTTTGAAAGTGGTGTAAGTCCATATACTCTTGTTCCGAGAAAATTAGAGGTTAGTATATCTGACAATTAAAGAAATTCAGGCAAATTGTATGGAGTCTGGCAATGTCTCTACTGTTTTATAAATATTTAATATAATTTTATAAATTTGTTATAGGCGAATTAGACTACAATAATACATTTTTATGGGTTGTAAATGGACTTATACCACTTTCAAAATTAGGCAACTGTAAAAATCATTTAATTTCAATTTAAAAACATCAAAAAACACTTAAAATATACTTCATTTTAATCCAATTTTGTTTACTCATGACAAAAATACTCATGACAAGATATAAAATTTAATTTTACACAATAATTATCGTACGTTGTCAAAATTATATGATACTGATAATATTCACTTGTGCTCTGCATGTAGCAGTGTTCCGAAATATTCTTGATGCACCGGAGGTATATAGGGCAGTAATTGCTTCAAATTTTTATATTTTTCGTAAGTAATAGGCCTGGCATTTTCGTACAAGGTCGCCAGGGCGATTTTAAGCGGTCTTCCAGGACGCGTGGATAATAAATGTATAGTTTTAAAAGCTGCATCCTTCATTGATGTTTTATATAAAATAGTATATGGTGCACTTCTGAGAAACCTCAACTAATATATTTGCAACCAGTTGACCTGTTCTCCATTAGTACTTTTCTTTATCTATTTTTTAAACGCATTTTGAAGATTTTTTATTGAAACGAAATTCCCTCTTTTCCCTTTATGTAAAATATATTTGTCATATTTTCTATATTGTTTTATAACATCATAACTGTCAAACGAGTTTTGCTCAGTTGCGAAACGCAAAATACGTTCTAAAGTATGAGTTTAGAGAAAACTCAAATCAGAAACAAAAAATTGCTTAAGTAGCAATTGAGCACGGCTTAAAATTTGCTTAACGTCAAATTCTCAATTCAGAAACCAGCTGTTAGCACGTAAGATGACAACGTACGATAAAAAAAATTAATTAAAAATAAAAGACTACTGATCGGCAACCATTTGTTAAGCTACTTACCTCTGTCAATTGTACTTACACCACTTTCATAATCAATGAGTGTGCAATTTCATTTACCGACCGATTTTAAGTTGTATAAACCATGGGATTTTTTTAAGAAATTAAACACGGTCTAGTTATACATAAAAAAATTACATTAAATTAAGCATGAAATACGTCATATTTTATTTTCAGAAAAAAGGACTCACACCACTTTCAAAATAAACGGTCCATAAAATATTTTAATGATTTTCGTTAAATTCAGGTGAAGAAAAATGTGAAATTGTATATTTTAAAATTTGCATTTTCACATTTTTGTTTTATTTTGAAGTAACTAATATTAGAACTTGTCAATCTCCTACAGATACTCTTAATCTAATAGTAATTATTGAGTATTCGAAAGAGAGGTGTGGCGCAGGGGCACAAGCGTATCATTGTAAATGCGACAGATTGTGGGTTCGATCCCCACTCCAGGAAAACTTAACCAGATTACCAGAGTGAAAATATGAAAATATTTATTATTTTCATATTTTCACTCTGGTAACAATGCACAACGCAATGTTGAGATCCACTTATTATGCAATGTCTCAAATTCGGCGAAAAATGGGGAATGGAATGGAGTGTCTTAACCCTAGGTTTCCATGTTTTTTCCGTCTACACTGCCATGTGAAGCTGAATGAGTATTCGAAAGTAGATCAAGATTGAACGTTAAAACTTTATCATTTACAAATGAAAATTTAATTCTTATTAAAATATATTATTTTCCTGATATTTTATATTTTATAAATTATTTTATAAAGTGTATATTTTTTAAATAGTGTATTTTTGTCTTAGTAATAGCATATATAATTAAAATATGGTAAGGCAACGGAAACATGTGAAGGTATCCGCTGACACCGCCGAAATTATCAATTGTGGTGGACTACGCGTCTTGAACGTAATCTGTTTTTTGTGCAATTAATGCTGGGAATTAGGGGAGGTCCCAGACGATTGGCGAGGTGCAATCATCGTGCCTTTCCATAAAGGTAAAGGTTCACAGATAGACTGCGCAAGCTTTGGGGCTATCAGATTGATTAGCTTGGGTAGTAAAGTTTATGCCAAAATATTAGCGAGAAGAGTACAAGAGAGATCCGAAATATTGTTGTGAAAAGCTTTAGAGCTGAAAAAGGGAGTGTATAGATCCTATCTTTTCTAGATCATATCTTGCTTTTCTTTACAGAACGTTTTGTTTTTAAAAGGCGCTTAACAGATTTATAAAAAAGAAATTATGTCAGATACTATCCCGGCACAATATGAGCGGACCCGCTACAGGCTCTAAAGTCTTTTAGTAGAGACCCCGCAGCCTGCGAGCGAATAGAAGGCGAGTAGAAGGCTAGTAGCCTTGGATTGACATCCAATCGGGTGTTAGGCAAGCGTCTTATCAGTTTGGTTGCTCAATTTTTATTTGTATAGTTGTCTTCAATAAGCAAAACAAAGCGACAGGGAATGGAAAGAAAAAAAATAAGAAAATACGAATATTTCCTGCAGATGATGATGAACACTGGCTCATTGTGTTTAAAAGCAAGTTACAGACACTATTTACCTTTCAAAGAATGTGAAATCTAAGCTTGAATGCGAATAAAAACAAAGTTTTGATATTTAAAACAAATGAAGAAAGGACAGAATGTAAGATCTGAGTAAATGATAATATATTAAAACAAGCGAATGGAGTGGTGTATCTGAAATGTATGTTTAGTAGAGACCAAAGATATGAAATAGATGTGGAAAGGCGTATTGGTACTGGTAATAGAGTTAACGGTGCCCTAGCTGCATTTATGAGACGATGAAACGTCAGCTCAGCTGCACCTTTACCCATACAGAATTCAGTATTGGAACCGACACAGTTATGAGGCAGCAAAACGTGGATATTGCAGAAGATGAATATAAGAAGGATAAATACTCCTGAGTTACGATCTCTTTGTAGGATCTTAAGATATGCGGAGTCAATTTAGCTGATCGCATATACAATGCAGATATACACAGCATGGTAGGTACATGCCTGGATGTCACGGTGAGAATGAAGAAGAACGTGCTCAGATGTTTTTGGCACGTTGAGTGAATGTGTGATAGAGAATGTGGCAAAAAAGATCTATGGAAAAGTAAGAGTAAGAGAGGTAGTGAAAGATCTTACTGTGAAGATGCGCACGAAAGCTTTATTTCTGTGTTTTGGCGCGCACACAGCACTCGCGCCTATGTGTGTGAATATTGTGTGATAGTGTGTGCTTAAGAAGTTAAGGAGTAAATTCGCAGTTTTAATGCAGGACAAATTAATTATTGTTAAATTGTATTAAAAAATCTAATTATTATTTTATATTTAATAAAAGGTAATGTGGATCTTAATTTGTTAACTTTTCCGGAAATTCCGGAAAAAATGGTCGATGATAACGTCAAATTGAATTATCAAGTTTGCTGTTAGGAGTAAATACAAAACTGCTATGCCTGTGAAGTACCACCGACGTAACGACGAGTTTCCTGACTGATAGGATAGATACTGTGGAATCTAGGTTTTTCCAGCATAACTTTCAATATTACTCTTAGAGAATATTCTAAATTAGTGTATTTTTCTCCCCATACAACGACCCAATAGCTTAGAAAACTTACGTACTAGAGGATGTTACTAAACGTACGAGAGCATGACTATGTCGTCTAGATATGGAAATCAGTTCACGGCTGGCAATATTATTTATATAAAGTGATCAGCTTAAGCAGCAATCAACTTAAATGTTTAATATTATAATCATGAGCAATATTGAGGTAATTACAATCATCTTGGAGGGAGCAAAATACTTTATAAGCTAAGCTTTAATGGAAAAAACGGCAGGTTGTTGTGAGGTAGGTCGTTGAGTAAATGCTAAAAATTTAGTTTCATTAATATTGATATTCAAAAGATTGCAACTTTACCATTGTGTCACATAACTGGTAGCATTATTTTGACAATTTTTAGCTCCAATCTAATCTCGCTCAAGGACTTAACATAATGTCATCTGCGTATGCAATGATATTTCAATTAAAGAGTGATATATGAAATAGACTATATATAGCGTATGTACAAGGAATAGCATAGGACCCAGGACATTTCCTTGTAGAGCTCCAAAGAAACAAATGCATGTCACTTATAAGTTGATATATTTATCGAGCGGTTGATTAGATATAATCTAAATGTATACAGTACCAAGTGTACCGAAAGTATTTGTTTTGTTAAGCAAAATGGTTATAGAGACAGTGTCAATTGTCTTAGATAAATTAAGGAAAAGTGAAGTAACTTTGATTTATTGTCCAAATGTTTAGCTACTGTATTTTTCTGCTTGATACCTCCACACAGTCTCAAGATAAGTGTTCTTGATAAACAGACGACAGGGTATGGGACCCTTTGACGTTTTTGTACCTTCCCTAAAAAATATGTGAAAAATATAATACTTGTTAACAAATTTGAATGATTCCCAATTTCTTCGGAATTTCATCAACAGATTCTGATTTGGTGATAATGAAGAAGTACAGGTTTTTACATAAAAAAACCATTTCTTAAAATCTATTTACAAATGACGAAAAATCGATAGAAATGCAAAATATATAAATAATCGGTTAATAAGGCGTAGAACCGGCGTACGTACGTACGTAGCGTAGGCGTAGAAGTTTCGATATGTTTTCTGGCATAGGTGAAATGATGTATTTTTGTGTTTAAATTATTCCCATTTATCTTTACACATATATATATTATGTGAAAATATCACTAATAAATAAGAGAAAAATAATCAAGCACTGAAAATATAGCAGCATGCGACGAATGGATTAATAAAATATTTATCCGTTGTTCAAAGGTAACGCTTTCCATTTGGAATTCATACCATTTTATTTTATGACCGGCTTTTGGCTACGGTACTCGGAAATTGAATTCAAAATCAGTAAACATGTACCAATTAAATTAAACTTTTAACGTTTAAACGTTTTTTAATATAATTTAATGTTAAAATTAAAACGTTATTTTAATAAAATAGATACATTAAAAGTAAAAGTTATAATTCTTAAAATAAACATTTCAAAAAGAAAAATGCTTTGCTTAATATCATAGATGAATTATAGATATAAATTTGCTTCGACGTTATATATAATGTATTATTAAAATAAAGTAATTATATATATACATTAATTTAAAAGTGAGTAACTTATTTTTTGCTGCGGAAGTTTGATATTAAATGAAATTCCTTGAGGATAGAAAATTCAAGTCCAAGTGTTTTTATTGCATTATTTCTTGCCAGCGGCTATCCGGTCGTTTAATTCTTTTAAAGACTGTATTAAAATATTTCTTTGAAAAGCTCCTTTTTTATGAATATCCTTACATCCGTAGTTTTTTTTAGGCCTAGTATTATATAATTTTACGTAAGATTTTTTTAATGTTTTTAGGTCAAATCACCGTTTAATCAAATCTCATAAAATTTTATAAATATATTAATATGTATTGAGTAATTAAAATTGGAAACATGTGAAGAGGATGAGTGATATAATAATACCTCAAATACTTATCCTGAAGGTAAGAGAAACCGATGGAGACTTAAGCTCAGAAAAAAAAGAAGGAATCAATAAGAACCTAAAGGACTTTGGGCGGTTGTTTTTTTCGAAGCTTTACTTTACGTTTTAGATAACGTAAACTTTCAAAATTCATAAGCAAACTCAACGAAAATAGGAACATTTGAGTGGTACAAAAAAATGTTATATTTAAAATTAATTGTCAATCGAAGAAACTTGGAAACACACTTAGGCTTAAGCTAGTTAGTTTATCTAATATTCTAGATCCATTACTAGGAAAATAAAATACACTAAGAGAAATCAGAAGCCTAGATCACAAGAAATAATATTTAGATTTCATCATTTCATTTCGAGCTCAATCTTCATACGATGATAATTATAGTATATATATATTCACCTGAACTATATATAATTTAAATAATAGAATAATATGTAATAGGTGAAATTAGGTTACTTAAATTTTATCACATAATTACAAGTCGATCTAATAAAATTGTTTTCCGATCTAATCAATATGTATAAAGGTTTTTACTATTTTTAAAGTGTTATTCCACACTTAGGAAAGAAAAATACTAAATTTTAAAACGTATTAAAATTTGGACGAAGTTTTTCTTTCCGAAGTGTGGAATAACACTTTAAAATAGTAAAAATATTTAATAAACAGCATTCTCTCTTGCCAAACGATAATTATAATTATCTTTGGGTAGCGGAAATTTGTAACAATCTCCCTACAGAGATGCTAGCAACATAAATAAGTTGTAACAAGCGTATAAAAATTTCGACGGAGTTTGGTGAGGACGGATGGCTTAGTGGTCAGAGCGCTTGAACGGTTTTCAAGACGCGCAGGTTCAAATCCTGCTTCGTCCAAATTTTTATAGGTTTTTAAATTTAGTATTTTTCTTTCCTAAGTGTGGAATAACACTTTAAAAATAGTGAAAATATTTAATAAACAGCATTCTCTCTTGCCAAATGATAATTCTAATTATCTTTGGGTAGCGGTAATTTGTAAAAATCTCCCTACAGAGATGCTAGCAACATAAATAAGTTGTAACAAGCGTATAAAAATTTCGACGGAGTTTGGTGAGGACGGATAGCTTAGTGGTCAGAGCGCTTGAACGGTTTTCAAGAGGCGCAGGTTCAAATCCTGCTTCGTCCGAATTTTTATACGTTTTTAAATTTAGTATGTATAAAGGTTTAAGACTAAAACGAAGTATAAGAATTTGATCCTTTGCGTAATAACTTTAAAATAGTATCGTGTGGAGATAAAAAAGTCTTGGTGGATATCTAAAAGGACGAAAATTATATAATGTACTATTATATAATCATTTTAGTCAATCGAAGATTAACTTCCGTTTACTAATATTAATTACCACACCAATTATTAAAATCTTCCTAAAAGTGTTTACTTAATAATTACATTTTAAAATAATGTAACCATACTAATATTACATAAATATTTCCACGTTCAAGGTTCCAACGATAGCATCGTCCTACGCGAGTTGTATATCGATCGGTCTAATTCTCGTATGCACTATAAATAGTTTCATTGATGCTCCGTTGAAAGTGAACGTAAAATTTTTCAACTTTATTCTAAACTTTAATGCCATTCATATCACTTTGAAGTTTCCCTTTTATTGTTTTCCATCGCGTTATTGTAGCAAAGTCACAGCGTCTGATTATACAGGCAATAAATTCAGATTAGATCACCACTTGAAAAAGAATATAAATTGGTTCAATCTCTCCCGTCTGCAATCTACTCATAATGTCCAAGAATTGAACTGCAGGTGACGCACATAGTCTCGTTCCGTACAGGGTGATTATATTTCAAGATGTGTTGGTGATAATCATTTACTTTTTGTGTTTTTTCAGTGCGTAAGTAGAAATTAAATTAATAACATTATTACAAAATCCAATCGTTGGTAGTAGTAAAAATGGAGCCCTAATTGCATGCAGTATGGCTGCACGATTGGCCGTTTATAAAATGATGCGTAAGGAAGGAGATGAACATAGTGAAAATGGCATGGATGGTTTGGCAAAAACGGTTAATGTAGTAATAGTAAGTTGTAAAAGAGTAGATTAATGATAACAATGCTGGAAGAAACTGCTTTAATAAAAAAGTCGAACACACTCGATGTTGAAATCGTTGAAGACATATCAATTTGATTTTTTTATCATTGAAATCCGGAGATATGAAAAGAGAAGCAAATAGTAAATCTGTAAAAGATAAAAAGAACAAAATTTTACGCCTTACGATGCCCAAAATGGAATAAAACTAAAAAGATTAGCTAGGTTTTAGTGTAATTGTAAATGATGATAAATAAATAAACTTTAAAGCTTTAAAGTTAAACTTGCTTTATACCAAAGTATTCACTGGTCTGAGTATCAGTACTGGGACTAGTCACCGCCATTTGAATTTTAAAGATTCTGATGTTAAAAGTTATTTTAAAATAACCTTCTATAACGTATTATTTTTTTAAAATCTTTGCCTCAAGTCTCTTTATCTGCCACACAATACATTTTTAATATATATATATATATATATATATATATATATATATATATATATATATATATATATATATACGAGGCAAAGAGAGGAATCCTCATAACTGTAAGCATAAAGCTGGAATCGATATCAAATATTTAGGGCTACGATCACCTGGAGAGACAGATGACAGCTAAAACCAAGATTCTGAGTTATCGCAAGATTAAAAAGATGCAAGCGTTATGGCATCATTTTATTAAATATTGTTGTAATTCATCATATAATCGAAATCTATTCATGGGTGCAAATACCCTGCACGCACCCGTTAAATATGCATGCAGGCACGAGGATAGAAAAATACCTTACTATTTTCTTTAGTGGCCTTTAATGGGCGAATCCAACAAGCCCATGATCACTTTTGCTATTTGCTAATACTTAATTCGGTTAATTACAGCATATGCTATTCTAAAATGACTAGGAATAGTGCATGAAAAAAAAGGAGGTTCTGTAATCGTTAATTATATGTTTTATATTTGTTCCTTCAATAGTCCATTATTTGGACCGATTTAAAAAAAACATTTTTTTTCTTTGAATAATAGTCTTATTACAATAAAGTCAGGGACATATCAGAGGAAACCTCTTGAATTTATAGACACGATAAGAACATATTATGTATTTCATATGACTAACTATAATTTGAAGTTATAACTGAAAAATAAAATATAGAAAATTATATATCTTAATTTCAAAATAATAAATATTTTTTAGTTTCAATATAGGCACAGAGAACCTTGGAACTTTCCGTCCAATGTTATTTTGTATTGTGACTGTGTATTTTATACAAATCAAAATGGTTTACAGCTTAATAATAAAATGGATATGTAAGGCCAACGCGCGTACCTTTTTTTTATATTAAGTAGGTGTGGATGTTGCACATAAATCTTGTCCATTTAACGAAGCGCTATAAGGGTTGTATTTGATGCACATTAGTAATTAAGTAATTTTTATTAGATCATGCAGGTGGAGGCATAGGTAAAACGTAGGTTATATATAGTCGACAAATCTATCAATAAAATTTACGAAGAGTACATGATTCAAAAACTATAAAACTATTACTTATACTCTAGTCTACTATCGATTTTTGATGTTCATGCAAAGTTACGTTAAGAAGGGGATCGCGTGAGCTTTCGGCCTCGCCATATAAGTTTTATATTATGCAAATAAACTCAGGCTACAGAAGACCTTCAACAAAAGAAAAAATATTATTATATAGACATGAAGAATTGCATGCTAAAGCAAATATATTGTATGTTATTATTTATTTTTACCTATTTATCAACTTCTCACACAATCATAGCGAGTTTATATGTATATTTATAGTAACGAAATGTTTTTCTTTTCTTCATAAAAGGTACAAAAAATTGATCTATCCAGTTATATGTCTGAGCCTGTCAATATTAAGAACTATTGTTTTGAATCAAATTCAATGTAACCCACTGTATTTCTTTACACCAAAAACTATCTATTATAAATATAAAAAAATCTTGCGTAATAGTAGGTAAAATAAGTAAAGGTGTCCAAATTTAATTACTTTTTTATATGTTAGATCTATGTTCGTCCTCGACACATTTGCACAATATGTTATGTTTTATTTAAGAATTATTTTATTTCTCAAATAAAAACAATACACCTGACACATCAAAAACTTAGCATTATTTCATTTTTTTTTGAGAAATAAGATTTTACTAAAAATAATTAAATTAAATATAGTTTCTCTACTATATATGTTTTATTTAAGAAATTACGGTATTTAAATGTCAATGGCACCAAATCCTAATAAATTAAACGATTTTTTGTATAATATATAAACGTGATAAACGCGACAGTCTGTGAATTTGATTCCCACTTGAGGAAATGATTTTTTTTTTGACATGACAACGTCTTATAATTCGATGAAGCCGGCTGCACGTACCAAAGAAATGACGTATGCGGCGTTACCTCGCTCTGAGGCGTTCCATTTAACGCTTAAAATGCAAGCGAGAGAGCAGAACAAGCAACAAAGAGCAATCGCAATCAGCCTCCGCGTTCGGGAGCGTTCGATATCTGTCTCTCTCCTACTCGAGAGGGCGATGCGTCCACGTGGACAGCTGCTATATAATAATACATTTACATGTTTTCGTCAAAAGCAGTGAAAAGTACTATAGTGGTATGGTGGTATCAATTGTTTATAGCAACGATAATTGCGGCGATAGATAAATAAAATAAACAAAAATTGACATAATTGTATTTATGCGTACAAATAAACTTAACTTTATTCCATTGTGATTTCCATTTACCTCCTTCTCTATATCGACACAAAATATCTATCAAAAAAATAAAGTTAAAATTTTCTCTTGAAAAATGCAACCATTCCTTCAGTATTTTCTTATGACGTTGTCACGTTCAACTATCATCAGTAAACCGACTTTAAAGACAATTATTATATTTTTCCTTTTCAGGTTTACGCTATTTCACGCACATGGCAGGGTAGGCAGAGGGAACTTGGGAACCTAGTGTTAAGACAGTCCGTTCACTTCTGTTCCACACTTTCCGCTGTACACACGCTTGCGCCTCTGCGCCACGAAATGAAATATTTAATATTTTTATTTAATCGCTATGGTAACGAGGTAATGCGTGGTGTTGATCTTCGCCATTCAAGACGCAATGTCTCAAATTCGGCAGAAACTGGTAAACGGAACGGAGTTTCTAAATACTAGGTCTCTGCCTACCTTGCCATATACGGTATATAGTGTAAAGCTTGTTATGTAACCTATAGACTTCCTCAATCAATGTATCCAGAACTAGATGGCACGTTTTGAATCTAACCAGTAATATTTCAGATTAAGACGTTCAATCAAATAAACTCCATACTAAAGCACATCACTTCGCTTCACTTCAGTATCCACATAGAGCTGGATTGGTAGAGGCAACTTAGTACTTAAACACTCTGTTCCCTACTTTCCGCAAAATTTTTAAGATATTGCATGTTGACTGATACAATTGAAAAGTCCCACATAAAAGCGATCAAATAAAAAAAACTCATTTTCTCTATTGGAAATGGAACCCACGGCTGTGTTAAGTGTTATAAATGCTATGCGCTGCTTATCTACTATTAAACACAAATATTATTATAATATCAAATTATCAAAACGAAAATGCCTTAGAACTAGAATGAACTAAATTTTATCAATGTCAATTCAAATTGCATATAGTACCTGAGATTATATTGAATATACAAGAGTGCTACTAATTGACTTAACTAATAGATCTTAGTACTATTACAAATTCTACCTATCATATCGATATATTCTGAATATGCAAATCTCGGTGTATTTTATATAAGCTTCGTTAGTGGATTATAAACAAAGCTTTTTGTAGAGTCAACGTAAAAAAAAATTTGCAAAATATAAAAGAATTATTATAAAAATGTGAATGTATTTTGTTGTTATATGTTAATATAATTAAGATTTTTTATTATGATAATATATTCTATATTTTAGCTGAAAGAAAGCCGAATAAAAATTCTTTATCTAAATGCCTGATCTATTCTACACTCTTTTAGGCAAGTAAAAACAGACCACTCTCTCTCTTTCTGTCTCTTATAGATTCGTCATGCTTATAGATTCGTCATCTCAAAATCAGCAGAAAGCGGGGAACGGAACCGAGTATCTTAACAATAGGTTCCCAAGTTTCCTCAGCCTATCCTGCCACGTGCCAGATACAGATTAAAATTGAAAATAAAATCAATACCAACATATGAATTATGTACCAGCTGTTTATTATTATATAAAATATTTTGTAAAGAAAAGAAAATATAAAAGTTTCTACGTCAGTGAAAATTATTATATTCAGTTACAATAAAATTATTAGCTTAATTATGTTATACTAGCTGTTACCCGCGACTTCATCCGCGTTCACTATTTTGGTCATAGTGACTTACACACAAAATATAGATATATGCTGTCCCGGACTTTTATTTAGAACTATTTGAGATAAATAATCTTGCAGTAACCTACCTATAATTAATTATCTTTGTGTAACTCCAACGATAAAAAAAAGTTTTTTTTTTAAATAGGTTTTCCCATCTTCGAGTAATCTGAGGAACATACGTATTAAGAACCTCCTCCTTTTTTGAAGTCGGTTAATAAAATGAGATGATAGTCAGATACAGATCTCCCAATTGCGTTATTATACGAAAAAATCGCA